>VNJZ01011628.1:0-57702 GCA_008042795.1 Drosophila asahinai
GCTGCAATGCTGGGGCCAGAGGCTTTTGGCTCCAGAGTTCTGCTGGGAAGAAATGAGGACAGATTTACAATTTATTCTGAATATATAATACTGTGACATCAAAGCTTACTCTGATGAGGTATCTCCCCTAGCCTCCTGATTTTCCCGGGCGGGGGACCCATTTAGGGCTTCGGTTTCTGCAGTCAAACTGGATGGTTGACAGTCACTTGGCTTACCCGACTCCAGGCGATCCTCATTACTATCATCTGAATCCACAAAGCCATTACTCTGTACAGAGACAATTCTCAGCAGTTTCATTGATGTTACGATTCTAGTGTGATCACCCATGCTGCAGTCTGTAATACCAGAAACTTATGTTAAACTGCGGGAGAAAAATAATATTTCAGACTCACTTCAGGAAATTTTTGAGAAAAAATTAATATTTTCACTTATTCAGATGAAACAAATTTTGGTATTGCCTGTATGAGATGCTGTACTGTTGTGAGGAAAGGCTGGGTCTGTTCAACTAGGGAGATGAATTGGAAGGCAAGGCCGACTGTGTTGAAACTGTGGTAAAAATGTCTTGAATTATAGAAAACGAATCACAGTCGGCCTTGCCTTCAAGTTCGTCTCCTTACTTGAACAGACCCAGCCTTTCCTCACAACAAAACATTCTTTCGACAAGTAAACACAAAAAAAAAAAATCTCTAAAAAAGTAAGTCGGAAATATTATTTTTCCCTTTCCCAAATTTTTCTGTAGTAATTCGGAAATATTATTTTTCTCGCACTTTTCAGTAGCATTGTGGGGCGGACAAGTGGGTCGGTAACCCGCAGGATAGAGTCCTCTCAATCTTCGCTGCGCAGGCAATAAGGAGTGCTGATCCAGGCAGCACAATCTGCGTCGATGGAAGGGCCCCATTAAGACGATAGCTGCGAAGACTGTGGAGCCACAATCGTCCGGCCATCATCAAGAAAACTATACTACTTACTATACATATATACTATATACTGTTCAGAAGCAATAGATGTTTGCACTTCCAATTAAACCCAGAAAGAAAGATTTGAATTTATTTATATTTGAAATTTGTAAGTAAGATTCGGGATTATATGGTTGAATTAATCTCGATTCGGATTCGGCCTCTTAAGTATATATATTACTTAGCCAACTTAAGAAATCTCAATCTGCATGTTAAGGATATATTTATATATCCCTAACGGTATCCAGCGCATGTCAGTCATCAGTATTGCTTGGAAAAGTGCGCAGATTGAAAACGGAACCGAAAGAACAGCTCAGTTCGGGTTTTTCCTAGCTTTTAACCATTCGAAATACTACTTTTTGTGTTTACTTTTCTTTAATTTAGTTTCATTCAACAATATATGATTTGAAAAAATGGAAACTGTAGAGTTACTGATAAAATTGGAATCATTTTTTGCCAAGAGAAGCAATAAATTCCCACCAAGTGGGGTTTGTTTTTTCTAAATCTGGAGCATTCCAGTATATATATAAACTGCCACCCCGATCAAGATGGCCAAGATGCAGGCCATGAAAGCCGTAACTTCGTAAGAAAGGGGACACTTTTTGAGCTTTCCCTTCGGGCCACACACATCCAGGCCAGGTTCACCACTTATTTCGGGTTCTTCCTACCTTTTAACCATTCAAAAGACTACTTTTTATGTTTACTGTTCTTTTAATTTAGTTTCATGCAACAATATATGTTTTGAAAAAGTGGAAACTGTAGAGTTTCTGATAAATTGGGAAAAATTTCTATTTGAAAGAAATAAATTCCCACCAAGTTGGCTTTGGTTTTTCCACAGGTGCTGGACATAAAACAGTTACGTAAACAACCACCACGATCAAGAGGGCCAAGATGCCGCCCAGAATGATACCCGTACGTTCGTAAGACAGGGGCCACTTCAAGCGCTCTCCCTTCGGGCCACACGCATCATTAAAAGCACTGTTCATCTTGTTGGCCAAGTTCAGGAGTGCTTGAGACGCATCATCATGCTCCTTGGCCAGGCCTCGAAGCTGGGATTGCTGCTGCTGGGATATTCTTGTAAATCGACCAGCTGGGTTGGCGTCCTCCGCGTTTTCCTCCAAGTCCTCATCTTCGATCAATGGTGTGCTGGGAATAAATGGGGACAGATTTACAATTTACTTTTACTGTCGAAGTCTGCTGTGATTTGAAAACTTACTTGGGTTGAACGTGCTGGCTTTGATCATCGATTTCGGTCTCCTGGGCCAGGTCCATTAACAACTCTGATGATTCCTCAAGCTCCTTGGCCAGCTGTGATACAGTGCCGCAGGTGTACTGCTGGTTCGGGTCCTCTGCTTTGTTTAAAGTGCTAGGAATAAATGAGGACAGATTTACAATTAAGTTTGAAGATATCATATATGTGGAAGTATGCTGTGATCTCAATGCTTACTTGGACTGACAATTTTCGCTCTCTAGCATAGCTTTTGGTTCCATATATAGCATATCCGTGACGCTATTATATACAGGTACGCCTTCAGCACTCTCCTGATCCTTAGATATTTCCTTGAGCTCCAAATCCTGGTGCTGGGAATCAGAATCTGTGAATCCAGTGGCCTTGGGGCAGGACGTGCTCTCTAGCATCTGTTTGATGTTCTCTTTCTCAACCAAAGTTTCTCTAGGAATGAGGACAGATTTACAATATACTTTCAAGTCTGCTGTGATCTCAAAGCTTACGTTGATGGAGAGGTCTCTGCCTCACTAGAGATTTGCTCAAGGTAAAGAAACTCTTTGTCACTGGAACCTACATACAAAAATGTAATACATACTATATATAGTTACTATAGTAACTTTGCTTACTCGGAGTCATGTCATCTCCTATGCGTGAATACTCGAGAATTTCAGGTACCCCTACAGCTTTCGATACCTTGTTGGGGTAAGTATAATTAAACTTTCCCGATCGATGCATGGACATGGACATTGGTATCTTTGTCTTTTTCCCCCCTGTGTGCTTACTCATGCCGATATAATCACCAGTGCAGACTACGGCTGGAAAGTGGGAGAAAAATAATATTTCTGAAGCCCTGCCGAAAATTTTGGGGAAAATAATATTTCCGACTTACTTTTTCTCGGTGTGAAGTCATCTCCTGTGCGTAATTTATCGACCATTTCAGCTTTAGGAACCCGTTTAGATTCAGCAATCCATTTATTTGTAGGTACTCCTACAGCTTTCGATACCTTGTTGGGGTAAGTATAATTAAACTTACCCGATGTTAGCATAGACTTGGACATTGGTATCTTTGTCAGTCTTTCCATTCCAGCTGTGTGCTTACTCATGTCGATGTAATCACTAAAACAGAATACGGCTGGAAAGTGGGAGAAAAATTTATATATATTTTTTTATTTAGGGAGAAAAATAATGTTTCTAAATCACTGCCGAAAATTTTGAGGAAAATAATATTTCCGACTTACTTTTTCAGAGAAATTTTAGATGTTTATCGGTTGACAGACTGAGATGTTGTGAGGAAAGCCTGGGGTCAGCTTAGACATGTAAGAAGAATTTGAAGGCAAGGCTGACTGTGTTACAAAATAGTACACATTTTCAGGTAATGTGTGTAATGCAATAATTTAAAAGTACTAAAAGTATTATACTTGTAGCGTCAGGATACTAAATAAAATACATCTAAATCTAAATCTAAGAATGGATCAGGTCCAGATAGATGCCAAAGAACCTAAAGAGCCAAGAAAGAAAAAGGTAAGCAAACGGATACTGAAGACAAACAGAAAAAAGTTATAATAATACCTTAGATGCCCAACTCGCATACATTTGCTTTGCAATATGCAAGATATTTTTCTGCTGGCTAACGGATACTGAAAACAAACAATACCGATCCCTAGAAAGATTGGATAAATGAAATATTATTCCCCCAGAGAATATATACATATAATAATAGAAAAATAATAATTAGATGCCCAACTCGCATACATTTGCTTTGCAATATGCAAGATATTTTTCAGCTCGTGCCCAAAATACATAAATCCAACTCGTGCTTTGTTAGTAGATATATTTATTTATTTATAAATTATTTTGGACACATTTTAGATTACATCGCATTATCCAAAAGAGGAAATTAGAATTATTTCTTGCTGATTTGCATATATGTATATATAAGATTGTAGCATGATCTGTTCTTGTTTATTATTATTATATTTATTTATTAATTACACTAGAGATTCAGTATACTTAAGGTAGTGTGTTTGTCTCTAAAAGGTATTAGTATTAAGTTACGAAAAAGTAGATATGTTGTGTTGGGACCCCAACGGAAGCCCTGTTCATTATCGATCTGTATGTTGCACGTCGCGCTCAAGTCGGATAATATTATAGCTCCAGCTCAGCTATCCCTTGCAAGCCTTCGCTCTAGCAGTGAGTGTTCTCTATTCTATTCTGTAGTAATACTTTAGTTTCAAACCTGTGCATAAAGAACTTCATTCCTTTTCAAAATCTCGCGTGTGCTTTTGTGGCAGTTTTGTCGCCGGCGGCAGTCACCCCGTTTTTGCATAGAGTTTGGTCTTGTTCCGGATCCAACTTTGTATATATATACACTTTATATACACATTAGTAACTAGAAAATTGTAAGGAAGCGCGTTTGACTTGAAACTAACTAATTTGGGCGATAAATTGAGTTACAAAAAAAAGGGATATATTGTTCTATCGAAATGCATAGCTTTAAAGCAAACTATTAACTTAAATTTATCGTTCTTTAAAGTATTTCCAATACATGTCCTCGTTGGGAGTGCGGAACACACAAATCGAATAAAGGTTGGTATCCTTTCCTACCGCGTTTTGCTCTTTTCTCAAAGAGTTATTAATTAAATATTATAAAATGCAGCTGATCGAAACACTTTTGTTTCTATTATTATTAATGTGGCTAACTTTGACGTCAGGCAATTGTAATTGGCACTTTTTTTGTTTTGTTTAAGTAAGTATATATATGTATATGTCTATGCATAGTCCTTTGTGACCTACATATGAATGCAAATAGTGTGTGAGGGCATCCACTCCTTGCTGGCAGACCCGTCGCTACAATACAGTAATTTTATAATTAATACCCTTCCCGGAACGTGTGTGGTTTTTAGTCGTTTGTTGTTAATTAAGGTGACTCTCGCTCTCTCTGTAACTCTCTCGTTGACCGGCTACTATTCCTCTACCACTTGCGCGGAGGTGGTGGCAGGGGCATGTCCTTGCCGGCGTGGTAGACGCTCCTGTGGGTCTCCACATACTCGCTCTGCGTCTGGGTCTGGGCCAGAACACGCTCTCCGCTTCTTCCCGATGTCAGTGGCAGTGGCTTGAAGGGGAAAAAATTAAAAAATAAAGGTATAAGTTGGAAGTGACTAAAATTACAAACGACCATATATTTGAGTTGCAATATGCAAGCTATTTTTCAGCTGGCGACGAAAATCGTATGATTCATTTTGATGATTCGAATTTCTTTGGTTGAAGAATGTACCTTTTCAATCAAAGTTATTGGGTAAATAATGAAGCTTCCACCATTCTCTTCTAGCTCTTTTAATCTCTATAACTTTTTTCTACACTCTTCTACTCTTTTCTACTCTCTTCTACTCTTTTCAACTCTCTTCTACTCCTTCTACATTATTTTACCATTATTATTTTTTACCACTGCTCTTTTCTACAACTACTTTCTTTTCTACTGCTGTCTTCTACCACAACTCTCTTCTATGACTCTTCTTCTCTAAAACTGCTTTCTTCTTTCACTACAGTCTTTGACCATAGGAAGTGTACCTCTGCTTTTTCCAACTAGTACTTCTTCCTGCTACTTCCTTCTATTTCTACTGTCTTCTTCGACTACTGTCTTCTATTACTACACTCTTCTACCACGACTATCTTCTGCCAATGCTCTCTTCTATGTTTAGTCTCTTCTAATACTACTTTCTTCTTCCCTTACTCTCTTCTATTCTACATTGCTCACTTCTGTAACCACTCTATTTTGCAACTACTGTCTTCTTTTACTACTACCTCTACCACTTCTTTCTACTTCTACTACTCTCTTCTACTATTACTTAATTTGTGCACCATTAATCTCTTCTACCACTGCTCTATTCTACAACTACTGTCTCTTACTAGTTTTGTCTTTTACCCCTGCTCTCTTCTATAACATTTCTCTTCTAAAAAGGCTTTCATTTACTACAGTCTTCTACCAATAAATTATTCTATCTTCTATTATTACCTACCATTATTCTCCCACAACTATTATCTTTATCTCTCTTCTATCAGATCACTTTTCTACAACAATTCTCTTCTAATACTTCTTTCTTGTCTGTCTTCTATCACTACTTTCTTCTACCACTTCTATCTCCACTACTCTCTTCTACCCTACTGTCTTCTACCACTGATCGCGTCTACTGATACTCTCTTCTAATACTCTCTCCTAACCCTGCTCTCTTCTACTCTCTCTTCTATTAACTCTCTTCTACTCCTACTCTCTTCTACTCCTACTCTCTTTTACTCCAACTCTCTCCTAACCCTGCTCTCTTCTACTCCTACTATTTTCTACTCCAACTCTCTTCTACTCCTACTCTCTTCTACTCCTACTCTCTTCTACTCCTACTCTCTCCCACAGCTCTTCAGCAACATCCCTACAGCTGCCGCTGCCTCACCTGGCGAACTCCACGACGTGCCCGAGGAGTACCCTCCGGCGAGGAGATGACCATCTCGTCGGGATCGGGAGCGGTCCAGTGCTCGGTGAACTCGCTGGCGGAGCGGGCCAGCGACGGGTGGCTCAGGGAGCGGTGGAAGGAGCGCCGGTCGTCGTCGTCGTAGTACTGCATGCGATAGTAGCTGCTGGCGTCGCTCATGTTGTCCGAGTGGTCCGGCTGCGGGCGGCCAAAGTCCACGGTCACCTCGGACATGGAGCGGAAGTCGTTGTGGTCGGTCTGGTACGAGGTGCGCGAGCTGCGGCGCGATCGCTGCAGGTTGAACGGTCCCTGGCCCGCGTTGAATCCTCCGCCGGAGGCCGAGGACGGGAAGCCCGGCATGCCGGGATCGTTGCGAATGGTGCGGACACTGGAGCCGCCATCGCTGTCGTACTCGTAGAGCGTGGGCAGGGAGCTGCGGCGGGAACGCGTGTCCCAGGGCTGCGGCGGGGCCTTCTTGCCGCGCCGCGGCATCCTCATCTCCACGTCGGGATCGTCGTCGCCGGGCGGGGCCAGGATGCGGATGATGACGTCCCAGGTCTGGGGCTCGAACATGCGCTCGTAGCGCGTGTCCTGGCGGATGCGCTCGAAGTCCTCGCGCACCACCGCCTCGGTGAGCATGGTGCGCAGCGAGGACTGCGTGGTGATGATCTCCTTCCACTTGGCCCGGTCGTCGTAGCTCAGATTGCGCACCGAGCTCACATCATCGCCGGCCTCCGACATCTCCGGCTCCTCGAGGATGCGGATGAGCACATCCCAATTGGGCACGTCCTTGTCCTGCGGCGGCACCTCGATCGGCTTCATATTACCCACCAGCTCGGGACTGGTCAGCTTCAGCTTGTTGTCGTGGATCTGGGCCGGCGGCTCGGCCAGCGGCAGGCTCAGCTCGCTGCGCTCCATCTTGGGCGTGAGCGTGAGCCCGCTGGCGCTGGAGATGTCCGAGAAGTTCTCCCACTGCTGCTGCTCCCGCTCGTTGGGATAGTTGCGGACGCGCACATCGAACTTGGGATCCACCTGCGGCGGCGGCGGCGGTGGCACGGGTGGAAGCGGTGCCCTCGGCTTGCTCTTGTACTCGGTAACGCTTCGCTTGTGGCTCTCAATATCCTCGATGGTCTTCTTCTCGGTCACCGTCCGCAGGTACACATCGTCCACGGTGTGCGACGTCACCGTCGGCGGCGGCAGTGGCATGCTCGGCACATACTCGTCCTCGTAGTAGTGCATCGATTCCACGGTCATGTCCGGTGCCTCTGAGGACAGGTCGGTGATCTCGCTGGGTGCTGGGCCATCGGTGTAGTCGGACCAGGTCTCCGGACGCCCATCGACCACCTCCTGGTGCGTGCGCGTGTACACGGAGAACTTGGGCTCGGCCAGGGCCATCGGCGGCGAGGGCATCGACTGCGGCACCTGCGGAGCCGGATGCAGCTCGGGCACGTACGTGAACTGCGAGTGGATGGTCTCCACGTGCGGCGGCAGCGATTCCATGGTCATCACACTCTCGCGATCCTCGTAGGCCTCCATGATGGTCGACAGGTTGTTCCGGTCCGGACGCAGCGTGGCCACGCTCTCCGTGTCCGAGGTGACCGGCGACGGTGGCGGCGGCGGTGACTTCTTCACCCGCACCTGGACATCGAACTTGGGCGAGCCGGCGGCCACGGCCTCCTGGATGGGAATGGCGTGGCGAGTGAGCGACGAGGTGGTCATGACAGCCGCTGCCGCTGGCATCTCCTGGGCCGGGACATAGTGATCACTGTAGATGCTGGAGGTCTCCTGGATGAAGGCCCTGTTCTCGAAGCTGCCCGCCGAGCTGAAGGGCAGCGAACGCGTGTCGATC
This sequence comes from Drosophila asahinai, assembly GCA_008042795.1. Classification (NCBI taxonomy): domain Eukaryota; kingdom Metazoa; phylum Arthropoda; class Insecta; order Diptera; family Drosophilidae; genus Drosophila; species Drosophila asahinai. The sequence goes on from VNJZ01011628.1 coordinate 8,494, forward strand.
TCCTCGATCTCCGAGTGCGACTCGCTGGGGTAGTCCGACGGGATCAGAGCTCCCTCGCTGCCCGAGGAGCTGTAGACGGCCTGGAGGGCGGCATGGGCCCGGGGTATCTTGACGCCCTCGAAGGCACTGATGTTGCCCACACTGCTGCCGCTCAGCTTGGTGATCTCGGAGCCGCTGCCCATGCTCATGGGCAGGCGACGCACCACGGGAATGGGGCGGCTGCGCAGGCAGTAGTAGGAGACGGCCAGGCCCAGCAGCAGCAGGGTGAGGAACATGATGGCACAGATGATCATCAGGATCTGGATGCTCTTCAGCGGCGGCTGCAGCACCGAGCCCGTGGCAATGGGATTGAGGCTGGAGTAGAGGGTAAAGAATCCCAGGTTAGAGCAGGAGGATCCTTTAGAGGAAGGGCTACTACTCACATGGGCGCTGGCAGGGCGGGCGGCAGTGAGGGCACTGGCGGCGGATAGCGGCAGACTATCGTGATGATCTCGTCGCCATCCATCTCTAGATTGGCATGGAAACGCACGATGATGTTGTTGGTGAACACACGGGTGGGGTTCTGTGGAGCATCAGGGATTAGCCACTAACCAGGAGGAGCTGGCAGCTAGAAGCACTCACCTGGATGGTCCCGCATCCCTTGAGGGGCAGCTCCAGGCGGTAGCTGAGGGCTCCCTTGCCGCTCACACGGCAGGCACTGCTGCGATCATAGTCGGCCTGTATGATGCCATGGAACGGATCGTTGAACTTGAGATCCACCTGGAGAATGGGGAAAGGAGTTGGGATCAAGAACATAAGAACTGACTGGGCAACCACTCACCTGCATGGATCCTGCGGCACAGTTCAGCGCGGCCTTGGTGCGATTCAGGAAGATCAGGGGGCTAATGTCGTCCAATTTGGTTACCTTTCAAGGGGGAAAGCCAGCGATTAAATCTCCCAAGGATACCAGGAGGTACCAGCTCTTACCTTCCCGTCCAGGGTGGCCTCCTCGGGCAGCCCGTTCGTGGTGTAGTTCCCACTATCCCCATGCTGCACGTAATTGGACTGAGCCGCTGCCAGGCCGCTGCTAAGCAGGATTAGGAGCGTGGCGGCCATCACACTCGGCAGGCCCTGGCTGAGCCCAAATGGCCTCTGGTCCGAGCTCATTTTGCTGGGCTATTCCTCGCTCTAGGCTTTCCGAGAGTACAGTCAACGGAATCCACAAAAGGAAGAGGGCTGTCGGGAGAAGCAAAGGAATTAGTATTAAGAACTAGTAAATGATTTTATAGTTAGTCTAAATCATGGATAATAAATAAGAAATTAAGTTACTCTTACAATAGGAGCAATATGTACGCAAATCTAAGCAAAAATGTCAAAGAAACATAAGTAAAGTAAAAAACAGGGATGCCCACACAGTGCACCTAAGGGCATTGAGGCGATGGTTAGCGCAAAAAGCATGCTTTTCTTTGTGATTAAAAAATCATAAAATCTAAACATATTTCTATATAAACCTAAAATCTCAAAGCTTTTCTTTCTTATTCAAAAATAATATAATATCTCCTTAAAGAAGGATCTAATAAAATTTATTAAAGGACATATTCTAAATGTTTCCTCAAATGTTCCTCAGGGAATTACCGTTAGTCATCGCCTTCATTGTGTTATTCTGTCAACGACTTTCGTCCCAAATATTTCTCTAAGAACCAACAAAAGGCACACACACGAACCTTTGAATCTATATTCCAAATCTATTCCCGGCTTTCTTTCTATTCTATTCTTCGGTCTTCGGTCTACGTTCTTCGGTCTGTGAACCGATTAAGGTCGCCGCTCCGCAGATGAAGAGAGCTGGTCAATGCCAGTGTCAAGATTGATAGGTCGGTCGGTCGTCCAACCGCGCAAAGACTACCTTCAGACGCCTCTACTCAACCCGCAAATTATTCATACATCTGTACATCTGTGTGTATATGTACATCTCCCAAGATTTACCAGAAAGGCAGTAAGTATTGCATAAAGGCGTCGTCGTTGGAGCACACACGCAATAAATAAAATATAAAATAAAAGACTGTGCAATACTCCGATGCCGATGTAATAGTCGTCGATGCTCGCGCAGACCAATAAGCCGAGACGAGAGACACCTACGACAATTTTGCCATATTTGTCAGGAACTTTTGCCTTGAAGCCGCCGAGCCAGCTTAAGCGGGCCAAGACAAGACAGCGGGCCAAGACAACGGCAAAGGTAAGGCGAAGCCAGCAAATGACTAAGACTACTTGACTTGAGTTTTCCATTTTTTTGCAAAACGAGTTTTATAGCTTACCAACCGAGCAGGCAGCCAAGCAGCCAACGCGATCCGCACACCGTCGTAGATACGGATACATACACCGGCAGCGATACAGATACAGATATATATAGAGTGCAAGAGCATTGTAGGATCGTACACTCTAAAAACAACATATAGAACTATATGTTATATGAGATTCCATACCAAGGGCTACTAACTAACCAATATTTTCTTTTTATTAATAATCATGAGTTACGGTTTTGGTAATTATCCCATCACATTTAGAGCTTTAATGATCGCTAATGATATGACATAAGAAAGGCCCTTAAGGCTTGAATGATATACAGCTGTTTTTAGCTGTTTCTGACCATCTAACCGACTACTTGAGAATTTTAGAGCAATGAAAGCTGTAAATACGCCCTTTAAAGCTTTGGAAATAATGGAATATGGTGATTGTTCATGAGTTGATGCAAGGAAAGCCTTTTAGGCTTGGATATAGCCTTGTTTCTATCCAGTATTTATTCTCTGACCGACCAACCAACCACTTGGGAATTGTAGTGCAAAGCAAGCTGTAAAATCTTCCTTGAAAGCTTCGGAAATAATGGAATATGGTGATTGTTCATAATTTGACGCAAGGAATGCCTTTTAGGCTTGGATATAGCCTTGTTTCTATCCAGTATCTATTTTCGGACCGAGCAACCAAGCACTTGGGAATTTTAGTGCAAAGGAAGCTGTAAAATCTTCCTTGAAAGCTTCGGAAATAATGGAATATAATGATTGCTAATGATTTGTCACAAGAAGGGCCCGCAAGACTTGGATAAACAACTGTTTCTACTTATAAGTAACCATTTTCTAACAGACCGACCGCCTACTTGGGAATTTTAGTGCAAAGCAAGCAGTAAATCCCGCTTGAAAGCTTACTATCAATACACCCTTGATTTCTACAGTTAGGTAACACAATTGGTACTTCAACTTTTATGACTTTTCTGTATGTGCTTTGTGCTTTTTTCGAGTGTAGGAGAACAGGGCAACTTGTGTGGTGACACCTGGTCCACGGGGCTGGCTTAATGACAGAGTCTCCTTCTGCCCATTACCGGAATGTTCAGAGCCAGTACACGCAGAAATCTGGATTTGTCAAGGCTGTTTGTCGCCGTCGCGTATTTACAGACAAACATTTTCAATATTATTCGTATGCGTCATCCATGCATCGGAGTTAAGATCTAAATGTTAGAATAACTTGTTTTTCTTACTCGAAAAGAGGAAAGAAAATAAAAAATAAAGCAATAAATATTTTTACTTTGGAACTTTTGCAGGGGAAACATTTTTTAAAGAATATTAATTGCACAGAAAATGGAAATGTAATTACATTTATGGCCTGAGGGGCTTGAATATATTGAAGTCAGGGGATTACACATCGATATTATGAGCCTTTAACTATTTAACTTTAAAATTAAAGTTTGTATTTTAATGCGAAAATATGTTGATTATATAATACATCAAATGTGATGTACACATGCATGTATCTTTTCTCGCTAATGGATTAATCCGAGCGTCACGCAAATTTTGTTTAAAGAATATAAAGAATATAAAGAATATAGAAAACAAAAAAATTGGCTCAAAGAGTCATGCGTGTGTGTGTGTTGCCAAAGTTTCGACACACAGCCTAACGTCGTCGCTGCACATACCACACCTTTACATCTGTATGCATAAGCGGTATGTACAGGTAGGTGTATATGTACATATCTCTGGGCATGCAGCTTCGCAGACAGACGCAAAGCTCGGCTATATAGATACTTATATATAGACACCGATAGTCTTGCTTCGCTGCTCTGAGCTCTGAGCGAAACTGGTTTTTTTCTTCCAACTCGTCGTTGGCTCACTCCGAGCTGGGCTGAGCTCTGGTTTAATGATTAGGCGATGCGATGGGTGGAGAGTATGGGCACCACTAACATTTTTTAGGGAATATTACATGTGAAACATCGTGTGCAATAATTATTGCATAAATAACATTTAGCGAGAGGTAATGCTTCAGCAGAACAGTTGGCAAGGCCAGAGAGATGAGCTCAGTGTATGTAGTTTCGAACCGAAAATATCGTTTTCCGCACTCTGCTCGTTTACTTTGGATCTGAGGCTTTATTTCAAACGCAAATTTAACTAATGCGATGTCTACACTCTGGAAAAAGTGTAATTTTCATTTAATATAATTCAATTTCTTAGTTTTGTTTAAATAAGAAAGATCTGATTTGAATTTAAGAAAAGCAACCGTTAAACCCTTATTTGAGAAAGCCAAAAAAAGAGTTTTTCTTGGGTGCCATTAACCTATTTTTATGATTTTATTTTGCTATCGATAAAGGAAAAATCATAGCTCAGGATACTAAGTGTCTGGTCTTTTTTTACACTTTAAAGTCAACCGAGGTTATGGATTCGATCCCTGGTTTAGGCAGAAAATTAAAATTAATATTCAGTACTCTTGTCCTTTCTAAAAGCAAAAGAAATCTCGTATCAATAAGTTTAAGATTTGCTTTCCATTAAATTCATATGAATATATGCACATATGGTATTAATATATCTTATAACTTTGTTCTTCTTGAAAATACACCCACGTTACTTTGGAAAATTGCACTACTAAACTCCAAACTTTAGTTTGATAAAGTTTAAAGTTAAAGTTAATCAAATAGTGGGCTCCATAAACGTATAACAGTTCCTAAAAAGCAAGTTAAAAATCAAACTTCTTTTCCCCAAATAAGAATTTCCTATAAAGTCAGTATTACATCCCAGAAACCTAAGATTTATGAATTCCCAATACCTACTCTTTACATCTAATTAATTATTATATTTTTTTCACGTCTTAAACATTTAATTTTCTCTCAGTGTACGAATTAAGAGAGGGGCAAACGTCAGCGGTCAGGTACGCATGCGCTGTACGCCTATTAAAATAATCCCTCGCCCTCGCCCTCGCCCTCGCCCTCTTCCGTCTCGCGAACTCTCTGTCATTCTCTCTCCCAGCTCTTGCTCTCCTCTCTTGGAGCCTTGCCCCAACCTCAACGAGCAGCTTAAACGTCATTGACCGTGGGGCGTAGGCAGGGCTTGTCTCAGGGGGGTCTTGCCAAACATTAATGGCTAAACAATAATGAAATACTCCCCCCCTAAGACTCTGATGTAAGCTTGATGTTTGTATGTTAAAGTGAATATTTCAGGGATCCCCTCTCCCTACGTCGCTACGCCACTGCCAGAGTCAGTGTTCTGCTCTGGCAGGCAGCAGACAGCTTCTATGGCGGCGCCGTTTCGGCAACATTCCAACTTTTCAAAGCCCACAAGTGGCTACTTTACGGGTAGGTATGTATATGTAAGTACAGGTACATATATACACTTACATATGAGAACAATCAGTGATTAGAAGCGGTACCTAGAGACATTTTATGCCTTAGAAAGCTACAATTGATGTTTCTTTCGAGTGAAATTTCGTTTATGTACAAGTTTAGGAAATTTTTCTAAGGTCTCAACGAGTTTTTTTAATACAAAACCCTTTTTTATTATGTATACTCATTTAAAAAATAATTGAATTAAACAAATATGCTTTTGATTAAATTAAAAAAGTATTTTCTGTTATATGAACCTATTTTTTGAGAGCTAAGAACCGCTGAAATAGCTTCCATATTGTATTGAATATGTTGAGAATTATAAATTATCTCTTTAAATTATTACAGATAAGATTTTTTCGAAAAAAAAGTATACTAAAAGCACAACCTCAATATTTTAGGGTGATTTCCTTTTCTTAATTAAGTTTCGGTATTTAAAGTTAGGTTATGTTAGGTTCTGTTTAAAAAATCGAAAAAACTAAGATATTTAAAATGTAAAGTGATTCGATATCTATTAAATGTTTGAGATAAAGATCCAAAAAGCTACGTTTACAAGCAAAAAGGCCTCTAATGCACTCCCATACCGGCCTTCTACCTTCATCTCCACCACAAACACAAGAATAGAATGGAAAATCTTGATAAGGCGGTCAAAATCAATTTTAATGAACCCATCAGTGCGCTTAGACCCACTTCTGGCACACAATAGGCCAGAATTGAGTGGAACTTTCGAAAGAATTGGTTCGGTGAGGGAATTACTGTACTTCGGACATCAGATTAGTTCAATTGAGAATGGGCCCTGTGAGTTTTGGGTACGCTCGACTCGGCTTACAGCTTTTTTATGTTACTTGTTTTTTATGTGTGTGATTCAGTAGTTGCGTCTAGGCAACTACTAGGTAGTATCGGTGAGTAATGCCAATTTCCGGTCCGTTCTCAGCGATGATCTCTTAATAGTTCCCAGAAGTGTTATCCCGCGTTGCAGTGTCCCACAAATTACAGGTATCGCACACTCACACATATGGGTATGCCTTTCGTGTTAGCACAGTTACTTTTGTTATGGGGCACACATTAAACAACAAAAAAAAACTGAATCAAATTGTACATATATTTCCTTTTCAAAGGTTATACTCCGTACATTATATGCAGATCGTGCGAATGCGACGACTGTGCGCTCATTGTTTATTTTAATAATTCCAACACAGAGCGAGGAGAGCAAAGGCAACAGCAAAAAAAAAAAAGAAATAACAAAACCGAATTAATACTTTCCCAGTAAGCCACTAACACGGACCGCACTCTTGTTAGTATCTTACCAGGTTACCGGAAATATTACATATATATACCAACAAAAAAAATAATAATAGCGAAGAAACAGAGAAGAGCTTGTATACTTTTTTTTCGTTGGCGATTTGTTTGGAGTCGCGCTTAGGCGCCTAGCCGTTGATCTTCGTTCGTTGATTTGTTGTGGGCTCAACTTGTGGCGATTCTCTGGCGAACTGAGGAGACAAGAGCGACCTGTCTCTCTAACTTTTATCCGTGCCCGAACGCGCTCTAGCGGATTACCTGTTAGCGACTGACTTGGCTGCTCGGCAATCTGGCAAACTGGCCCCCAGACTGACTACACTGGCTGCCTCCGCTCCGCTCCGCTCCAACGCCGCTCACAGCTCCCAGCTTTCGGGCCAAGTTGTTGTTGTTCATCAAATATGCTTTTTGTCTCAGCAATTTGCTCTCCCAGGCTCTTCAATATTTCCAGCTCAATTTCCCGGCTAGTTTAATAAGGTTATTGGTGGCTCTACGAGCTCTTACCAAGTTTATGCAATGATTTTCAGGATTTCTTAAAAGCGCAGTCAATTAATAATAGTTTCCTCCTGTTTATGTGATAAATAAACGTCAAATCAAAGTAGCAGAGTTGCCAGATGGGCAAGAAAGTCCGCGCTTCTGCCACAAAGTTGCGGCTCGCCATTTCCTGTAAGGCTGCCAAATAAACTTCTGTGTGAAATAGTCGTGATAAAACACTGAATGTGCCATTCTCCAATTCTTTAACTAACCTTTTAAATCTTTCGATTAAATATTAAGACCAAGAGTATTGTTTATTTCCTTGCATTTTCTTTTGTACAAAAACTTCCTCTTGCATTCGTTAACAACTTAATTGCAAGGGCAAGTTTTTGTACACAAACAAATGTTAAAAAAAAACATTATAAAGTAAATAAAATCACTTTAAAATATTTGCCACATCCGGCAGCTTTCTTTCCTGTCACTCCAAGTATTTTGGTGGCTTGGCTTGACGATTTCTCGCATCTAGCAGGCCTCGACTCCAAGTGTCACTCCTTAAATTTCTGCCTTTCGGAGATTCAGCTGGCTTGCATTCAGTTGCTCGCAGTCCTGCGAGCTGTAAAGTGCAAATTGTGTCTTATTCATTTTTATTTTAGTTATTTTTATTTTAATAGTTAAATTTTTTTTTTGTATATGCTGCGAACTTTCCTCCTTTTCTGCGATCGCTTCCGGTGTTCGGGTACCAGAGTTGCATCGTTTTCATTTGTTTTAATTTAATAGAAATCATGATTCCACTATTGGTTTTCAAAAAACATGGCCACAAATTGTGACCTACATCCGTGGTTGTTGTATTATTTATTTTATTTTGTTTTTTTTTTAAATAAATTTTTTTGTGTATGCTGCGAATCTTCCTCCTTTTCTGCGATCGCCTCCGGTGTTCGGGTACTAGGGTGACATCGTTTTCATTTGTTTTAGTTATTTTAAAATGATTTTATTTATTACAACCTAATATATTTATCCTGCAGCACATTGTGTTGCACGCTTTTACTTGAGGTATCGCCTTCAGTAGCTTTGGATTATGTTTATTTACATTATTTCTTAAAAGCATCTTTATTTTTATTGGCTTTTTGAATTTGTTTATTAATAATTATTTTAATTTAATCGAAATCATGATTCCACTGTTGGTTTTCAAAATACGTGGCCGCAAATAGTGGCCTTCATCCGTGGTCGTTTTATTATTTATTTTACTTTTTCTATCAATTTGGAACATAAGTAATTCCACTGATTCCACTGTTGGTTTTCAAAATACGTGGCCGCAAATAGTGGCCTTCATCCGTGGTCGTTTTATTATTTATTTTACTTTTTCTATCAATTTGGAACATAAGTAATTCCAGCAACTTGGCCTGGCAGCGTTCTTCTTCATCTCTTCCTTCGACGTTTCATAAAAGCAATGACCCTTTTCATGACAATTACTCTCAGAACTTTGTGGGGACTGTGGGAGGAGGGTCCTGAAATATTCCTTACTCATCCGCCTCGTTTAAGATTCGTCGTAGAAATTAAATGAAATCTCCAAAAATTTATTAAATTCCAACTTATTTCCTAATTTATAAACAATTACATACTTAATTTCTTTACGCTGGCAAAAACTGTACATGAATTTGTTACTTTAATTATAGTTATTGTGGTGCATATGTGCCTGCGGCGGGGCCTGAGAGCGTTCGTGTTACCAGGCATGAGACAGCATACACATTTTCCTTCTCTTTTATTTATTTATACAAAATAAAGTTGAAAATTGAGATGTTGTTCTCCTCGCGCTTTGTAAAAAAATTATCATGTAAGGGGGGAAGGAATTAGTTGCGTTCTCTTGCTGCATTTCAAACAATCAATTCTCCGACATATTTGAATTACAATCCGATTGTAGATCCTGAAAGGAGTTCATGTCACTGATTGCTTTCGACACCTAGACCGAGATTGAGTAGTTAGTTTCAGTGTACGCCTGATAGGAATTTTCTGCGAAACAAAAATAAATATTTCACAATTTAATGTTCAGAATCTGGGCAAAATATACGCACCTGTTAAGTAAGTTGACGTTTTTGGCGAATTAACAACATCGCGTCGGAATGTCGACAAGTTTTGCGTAAATCTAAAATGGAAAATAATTCAGGTTGTTTTTTTTTTGTTTTCTTTTTCTTTCATGAAAAGCCCAAAAAGCCCAAACCTTTAAATTATATTTCTAAAAACTCACTTTTCCTTGTTTTTACTGGACACGTTGCGCTCAATGCCAAACATCAGATCATCGAACCACTGGGCCATTGTCTGTTGCTTCTCCAGCGGTTGTCCACAGATAATTCTCTCCTTTAGGGAACTGCAAACAATAAGTAAAATAAATAAATACCATTTCCCAAGCAAATATTTTGTGTTTTTTCATGCAAAAAAAAATAAAGAATCACTTACCGATAGTAATCCTCATAGAGTAAAATAAGCACCAGCAAGGGACGGGACATGGACCACTGGTTTCGACAATCTTCAGCCAGAACGTTGTTCAACAATGACGACATCATGCTCTGTAGCAATTCCGAATTAATCTCGACAACCTGTGGGGTTTTGAGGAATAAGCAAGGGAAACAAATTTTAAAAAGAGTTCTGAAAAAAAGCTTAAAAATACGAGAGAATGGCCCACACTCACCTTTAGAAACTGGGCATTTTCCTGCGTCAGGCTGCGCAGCTTTTTGTTTGGAAAAGTGGAAACTGTAAGGGAAAATATTTAGTTTCTTCTATAAGGTTTCTGAAATAATATAGGTACGCGTAAGTTACCTTTCAGCTGGAGCTGCTTGAAGATGTAGGAAACAATGCTGTCTAAAATTGTGCAGCAACTTATATAAATAGCTGAATCTAAAGATTTAATTTAATTAATATTAATAACCAAATTGAAGGTCGGGTTTAATAGTTCACCTAAGGCGGCCAGGCCCTTGGTAAGACTCTTCAAGATGTACACAAAGGCCGAGGGCTCCAGGGCTGCGAGGTAAGTAACATGATCTTGCGAGAGGCAATTCAATAAATTATAGTAAGCCGTCGACAGTTTTGGGTATTCCTGTTTGTAAACATTAAATTAGCTTCCTCAAAATAATAATTGTTACCCACAAATACTCACAATTAAGTCGTTTTGCTGGATAGAGAGTATGAGCTTTGCAATAATATTGAGTACATTGTCCAGAGTATCGTCGCCATACAGTTTGAAGACTCCACAGTTCACATAGTTGCCGCCCAGGGAGTTCTTAAGGATTAAGAAGCATATGGCGATGCCTTTGAGTCTCATCGGGTACAGGCGATCGCGCGGCACATCGAGATGCAGAATTCGATTGCCGTATATGCAAATAAGTTTGGAAGCCTCGCGAAATAGTAGAATTCCCATCGGACTGGACACATTGCCAGCCAGCCTTTGGGTGCGACAATGGACCAGCTCGGCGAATAGTTTTAATACTGGCGTTGTAACGGCGGGATCATGGGCCCACAGCTCCACGGCACGCAACAATATGGGCAAGTAGTCCGCATAGTAGCTGGAATTGTAGTATTTTTTAAATATTATTTATCAATTTATAAAAGTATGAACGGAACTCACAGCCATTCGAAGAGCATTGTATACTGAATACGCGCGTTGAGCGGCAAGGCCAGGCCACGAAGATCCCTAGCCAGGCCTATGATGGCCTTTTTAGCTTCGTCATTCGGGAAGCTGTTGTTGCCCATTAGCACATTTCGCAGAGATTCGAATTGATCTGGTTTTGGGGGAGAGAAAAATAAGAGGTACAAGTATGCGTTGCAGTCAGGCAATGGGTTCGATATATCCTTTGCAAAATATGAAAGGGTGTGGACCCAATACAAAAACTTTATTTAAAGCATAAAGTTAGTACAGAAATATTGGTCCTTCGAGCCGGATTGAATGTACATCCCTTTTTCCTTACCAGCAGCTTCGGTGGTGCCACCGCTAAAGATAAGTACGATACTTATGTCACTACTAACTTATAGTGCAATTCCACTGCAACATATTTTAACAAACGGAATGAAGGTGATTCCACTGCAACATCTACATTCTTGGGCGATGTGTGAATGGGACAAACAGCTGATCCGGCTTTGTTTACATTTGAATTGGGACGGAGGTCATTTCAGGCTTTCTTTTGCGACGCTTGGACGACGACGACACCGTTTCCTCTTCAAAGTAAACCGACCCATTAAAGGACCAGTATGAAAAATAATGGACCATCCTCGAGAATGTAGCGAATGTTGCAATGAAATGGGGCTATAAGACTTGTTATTGAAAGAGCATGAAAAGAAAATCTTAATATTAATTAATTATGTTTCGTCATGTACTAACTTGTTAAAGGCGCCAAAAAATTATAGAATCTCTCCTCGTCCTCTCCCAAATCGAACATTAACAGCCGTCCCAGAGAGGTGTAGAACATGGTGCGACATCTCATCTCGCTCAACGAGGAGTTCGTGCCCAGGAATGGAAAGTGCTCGCTGGTATGATGCGTTAGCATAAATTGCACTTCCTCGAGACGAGCCAGCTTGCGCACCGAATTGAAGTGAACCGAGAGATCCGACAGAAGCATCAGAGTCTTGGTAATGATGGGCTCCGAGCGTCCCCAGTACTTTAGATTGGTAATGCTGAAAGTTGGGATATTAAACGGATTAAATCAAGAATACCAACAAGCGACTTGAGCCTACATTTTACGATTTATAAAACTTAATAGCATTTGTTCGTCACTAACTCCAAAGACCTCGCTCAGTCTCTTGTAGACATTGGCCTTTTGCGTCTGCTCGCTGCTGTGCATCTTGCGAACCTGGTCCAAAAAGCTGAGTATGGCCAGCTCGAGCTTCTCGCAGCCAGCCTGCGGCAGACGAGCGTCGGTCAGACTCATAAGTTGCAACACTCTTATCACTAGCTCCGCATCCATCGAGTCGTGCTCGTCGCTAGTCGTCACGGAAATGCGTCCGACAATGGCCGAACCGATGATGTACACCAGCCACGTCAATTGCAGCTCGTGGACGGTGATGTCGATGGGACTGGCATTGGGCATCTGCACCAGGTTCTCGTACTCGCGAGCCTTCTGATCAAAGTGCTGCACCAGCAGGCTGCACGTCTTGTTGTACTCGCAACGCTCGATCACCGACAGCTGCTCCAGCTGCTGCTGCACCATGCACAGATCGTCCAGCGGATCCTCCAGGTTATCACGAACAATCACAGGAACGGCGTCGATGCGCGACTCAATGTACGCCTTGATCACCTCCGGTGTGTACGATCCCAGCAAGTGCGGATCTGGGGACTTGACATACGGCACTGAGGCCACCATGCGCTGCCAGAGCGTGAGTAGGTAATGCACACTATTCGGTGCAAAAAGCCACAGCTGCAGACGAGGTTAAAAATGAGTACTTACGCGTAAATATTTTGGTCACAGACCCAGAGCTCACAAATGGACAGTTGACCGGTTTCGGGTTGACTTACTTTTGGAATTTTTCGCTCAAAGATGTCCCTTAATGTGCGAATAAATCATTTTTGATAACTTGTTGATCAGTCATCAACAAGTTATCAAAAATACTTCGGTGTTGTTAATAAATCAATCATCGATGAAACTTCATAAAAATTACTGATGCATTTTTCATCAGTGACAAATTTATCGATGATTTATCAGCTTTTCATCGACAAAAACAGTTTTTTTTATAATCAACAGTTTAGGACAAAAATTCATACACTTCATCGATGATTCATCAACTAGTTCATCAACTTTTCATCGATAACCCATCATCTTTTCATTGATGATTCATCGACAAAAACTGGGTGTTCATCAATCCTTTTGCTACGTACTCAGACACGCTAAAAGTGTTCCTAAGCATTGAGTCAAAACGAGAGGTCAATAGTCACCCTCTCGCACTGCTTAAGAACACTTTTCGCGTGTCAGAGTACGTAGTTTTAAGGCCAAAAATGCATCAACATTTCATTGATGATTTATCAATGGTTCATCAACTTTTTATCGATAATTCATCAATTTTTCATCGATGAATCATCGACAAAAATTGGAGTTTCATCAACATTTTAGGCCAACAAATTCATAATCATTTCATTGATGAATCATCAACATATTTAATCGATAATTCATCAACATTTCATCGATGAATCATCGACATATTTAATCGATAATTTATCGATGAATCGGTTCTGCAGGGAAGTCAAGCTTAACTGAGTCCCAGTCCGGCCCAGTAATAACGGTCTTCAGCTACCTACGAGCTCTGGCCACATCAGAAGAGTGTTGGGAATACATACATGGAGTGATTGGACCGTAAACTTGGCTATTAGCTCAATTGCTTCGGGATAACAAGGAACCGCGATAAGTTCACCCAGTTGATAATTGGATTTAAGGCGAGCCAGCAAGCGGCAGAATTCGTGATAATTATCTGGATCACTCAGGCCCTGAAAACATGATTAGTTGGATGTTTCGAAAAGGAGAAAAGAAAACAGTACTCACATGCAGGTTTGTCAGAATATCTTTGACGCCTTCGACCAAATGCGTTAAAAATTTCGTTCTCTCGGAATTGCTAAAAAGAGATCGACGCACAGATGTCATTTGAACCAAGCACGATATGGAATAGCTAGCTAAACCATTTGGCAAAATCTGATATAAATCAAAAAACAGTTTAAGTGTGTTTGAATCTAGAAATGCAGGACGCCAAGCTGTGGGTATCTAAGTACAAGGTCCAAATCAATAAAAATTGCCAAAATCAATTAAATCAATTGCATACGTACTTGAACATTATTCATATCGTCGGCCGACTCATCCGTTGAGCTGCCAATAAAGTCAAAGCTCAGGCAGTTTTTCGTAAGGCGCAGTACGTGTGATATTAGCCTGGAGAGAGAGTGAAATGTGTAAGGAATTAATTATAAATAATACAAATTATAATTATCTTTGTATTTACAGCATTTTTAAATTTAAGAGCATTTAAAATTAAAAAGGAAAAGGAGCGGCTTCTTTTCTTGTAAAAATATCAATTCTTTGGTCAATTATCCCGATCGTTCCTATGGTATCTGTAGCTTTGGTAGTCCGATTCCGACCAATTACATATGAATTCCTTATGATGAACATTCATTTGTAATCGATGTACATATGTACATATATCCTTCGATTTAGTCCAGTTTGCAGAAAGAAAGACTGGATAATGATGCCTTCTAAGTTTATGATAAATATTCTACAAATACCCTCGCAAGGGTATAAAAATCAAGAGAAAGGACATTAATTACGCTTTCTGGGATTCAACCACATAATTGATAGATTTTACTTAAAATAAAAAAGGAAAAGTAACGGCTTCTTTTCTTGTAAAAATAACAATTCTGCAGTAAAATTTCCCGATCGTTCCAAGCTTTGGTGGTCCGATTCCGACCGTTTCCAATTCATATGTAATCCTACGAGTTAGAGTCTAGTTTCCATGCCTTCTAACCTTATTATAAATATTCTATATAAAAGCTAAGAAAGGATAACACTTACGCCTGCTGCGATTCATCCATATAATTGAGGTTTTTGCTATTATCACGTGCCGTATTCAACAGTGAGCAGGATAACAAGAACGTGTCGTAGAGCTGTTGGTCGCGATACGATGTTGCTATTTTTCTATTTTTTGAAAAAGACAAGTGCACATCGATCTCCACAATAGAATTCATTTCGCATACCAATTGTGATAGGATTTGGACACCGATTGTGCAATGCTCCACAGAGCCCTGAAACAATAATCAAGAATTGATTATAGATTACGCAAAGCAAAGCCCACCTATCGATCTAACATACCTGAAAAAACTTTTTCACATCCTCCTGCAGGTTTTGAAATACCATTTCCCCCTTGAAACTGTCAAACCAGCCGAACTTTGTTATTTTGGCCAAGAGAGTGACCAATGCCTGGATAACAAAGTGCTGCAGATTGGGTCTCGTGGCCAAGTAATTGAGGGCATAGCTCCGGATGTCGATTCGTTGCTCCAGACTCAGTCCCTGTATGAGCTTTGTGAGCGTGGATGCCGCCAGCATCTGGGCGTAGCTGGAGTCGGCTCTGTCCAACAGCAGCTGGCACTTGGGTAAGGCATCCTGGCTGCTCACAAACGCCGTGAGCGCCTTCTCGGCCTCGGCACGAATGCTCACATCGGTGGCTTCGTATAGTTGCTTGCAGAGTACCTCGAGTTGTTGTATATCCTAAGAACGCAATACAAAGCCAGGTCAATGTTTACATTCGGCACAATGTGAATTTCGTAATATATTTTCACGTACCATAACGTTAATGGGCAATTTCTGTAGTCTCTACTGAGGTGATCAGGCGGCAGAGTTTGATTTGAGTTTACAATTGCAAATGGACTAAGTTTCTTAATGTTGCTTGGTTTACAAAATATGTATATTTCCTACTAACTCTACGCAGTGCGGTACGGTCGCACCAATAAGTGTGTTAATTTAAGAATTGGCTTAACAAAGACCATCAATCAGGCAACGTCCTAAGTTTCAAATAGTTTTCATTAATATCAAGTTAATAATGAAAACAAAACACCAAATTGTTCTTAAAACAAACGACAAGTGTGACCAAAACAATGCATTTCAAAATGCCCACCGAGCTGCTTGCACTTGTTGAACCAGTCAAGTACAAAATGCAGCATTTGTTGAAACGGAACGATAACTGATGTCTATGCATTTTATTTTAAATAATCAACCGTTACAAGTCCCCTTTTTTAATGTATTCTAGATTAAAATGGTCAAGCCCCCTGTTTTTTGTTTAATATTTTCGTACGTAATGTAAACCTTACGGGTTATTTCCACAAGGCCACATCAATTACTGGACGGCCGTGCCGATAATTATCGATAATTATCCCAGTTGATTCCACGTATATCTTAGACGGTAGTCCAACCCGTCTTCTTGCGATTTTTAGTGTTCATTCAGAGCAAAAGGTTGGCGTTTCAACAAATTACATAAGCCAAATACTAAAGGATAAAAATCATATATGTTAATTGTTGCATTGGGCATTAAGTAATTAAAGATATTAAACATAAATAGCCCAAACCCATCAACAATTATTATTTACCAAAAGTAAACAAACGACCAATTTCAAACCCCTTATGAAATTTTTCATACGCATTCGTAGGATGTTTTTTCAAGTTGAAAGTCAGCTGATTTTAGACGGTAAATGGTCAGTGGGAATCAAACCTTTTAAAAATCTCAAGCAAGACATGTAATACCAAATTCACATTATAGTAGAGCTACAAAAATGATCGATTTTAATCGATTAATGCACATAAAGAAAAAATCAAAACTTTGTTTTCCAGATCTACTATTCCACCGATATTGCGATGAAAAATATATTATAAAATTGTGTATACGCTTCTGTAAGAAATTAGCGCGTGAGGGTATGAAGCAGCAAATCAGAGCTGCTCACACAGGGCACCCGAGGGTCCGGGACATTCGACTTTCCAAACAGAGAAAGCACACTAATCTTGCCGAAGCTGACAATGCGCATGTCAGCTAGTCCCAGGCTGAATGGCGAGGCGACTCCTCTGCTTCAGCCACATCCCTGGTCAGCTTCCGCTTCGGCTTATGACTGTGTATGGAGGTCATTAAATCCACATCCTTATAGACACCCGGGGCATCGTAAAGCCACTCTTTCCGTCCATTACCCATAATGGGATCTCTCCACTCGTACCCGTACCCCACCACTCTTTCCCACTCCTGGAGGGTATGGTCCCAAAAATCGAACTCCAGGCCAGATTATGTAAATATCTATATTTTGGATAGTTGTCTTTCATAAAAGGAAAAAGCAAACCAGTAACGCGTATAATTTATTTTGTATTTTTTATTTGTCTAGACTTTTTAGATTTAATTTTATTGGATTTGTTTTTGTTCAGAAAGGCATGCTAAAATAATGACCGTGATCGGGGGCCACTCGCAACCTCTATAAAAACCTTGGGGGTCCGGAATTGAATGTCCCGGAATGTTGTTGTTGTTGGGGATGGTGTGATGTTGGCGATGGCTGCCCTTGCCGCACGATTTCAAATGGCGAATTAGAACGTTGCAAAAAGTGATGATAGTTGTTCTGTGGCAGTTGATGCTGCAGAATAAACAAAACAAAAATAGTTAAGTTGCAAAATTAACTATGATTTATATGGACCAACCTGTATATTTCGTAATGTCATAGCACTAGCAGCATTTCCAATTATATGTGGGCTTGGCCCATCGCCCAAATCTAATTGCAGACTCTCGGGCATGTCGTTGCTACTGCCAACAGCACCGCCGCGTCCATGCCCGTGTCCATGTCCATTGCTATTGCCTCCACCACCGCCGCGCACACCGCTTCCGCCGCCTCCTCCACCACCGCCCATGCCGCCACCGCCTCCACCTCCGCCGCTTGTCAAGTGAAGCTGCCCCAATGAGGCCGTAGCCATGGCCACATCCGGCATCATTTCGGATAGATGACTATTGCCCGTGTCCAGGCCACAAGCACCGACGCCGCCGCCGCCACCGCCCTCAGCGCCCATGCCCATGTCCAGCCCCAGGCCATTTCCCCCATGCGGAAATCGAAAGTCTCCCTCGGTAATCAGGGCTGGCAGGTCGTTCCGCTGATGATGGTGCACCGTCGACGACAGCCGCGCGTAGCTGCACTGCAGGGCCGCCGGCCCCGAGGTGGATCCAAAGATGCTGGCCACCCCGATCAGGCCGTTTGAGTGGTGGCGTGGGAAGGTGAGATTGCGGCTGTAGCAGGGGTGGGCGGCAATGTCGGTGCCGCACGACGATATGGATGAGCCCATCGACGAGGAGGACAGAAAGGCGGCGGAGGCGGGCGCCACGACGTTGGTGTGTCGCGGTATTGACCCCGTGGCCGCTGGCGAGGGCGGCGGACTCTGATCCTCGTCCTCCAGCAGGCAGTCCTCGGTCTGAGTGGTCGAGGCTACCACACCGCCGCAAGTCTCCTCCACCGTATGCGCCTCGCCGCCGCCCCCGCCTCTGCCCTCGTTGGCCTGGAGCAGGAGTGAGTGCTCCAGCAGATCCGAGACCTCATCCGGCAGATTGAACTCTCGGACCACCCGCAGCCGGATTTGCCGGTCGATTTCGTGCTTCGACGACAGCGGCAGCAGCAACGCCCGCTGGCACATGGGCGACTGGCGCAGCTTGTGCTCCCGCTTGCGCATCGCCAGCAGGGTCTGGTTGTCCGGCGGCGGTATGGCCGCTGCTCCGCCACCCC
Organism: Drosophila asahinai; assembly: GCA_008042795.1. Classification (NCBI taxonomy): domain Eukaryota; kingdom Metazoa; phylum Arthropoda; class Insecta; order Diptera; family Drosophilidae; genus Drosophila; species Drosophila asahinai. The sequence goes on from VNJZ01011628.1 coordinate 27,126, forward strand.
GCAGCATCATGTCGAGGTGCCCGTCGCCGGTGCTCCTGCGACTTTCGCCCGCGCTGAGATCACTGTTCACCTTTGACTTCATGTGCGACACCATGTAGAGGGTGTCGGGTATGTCGGGCGGGTGCCGGGAGCGACGCATCCGCATTAGCTCGACCTGGTGGTGGGACGAGGTCATGCGATCCTGGAGCAGCGACTTCACCTCCTCGAAGTACGGCATAAAGAGGCGCGGCCGCACATACAGGCCCTGGTTCTTGCCCCCGCGAATCCAGGCATTGATGCGCAGGTTCTCCCTGTCGTCGCCAATCATGTGCGAGGGCGGCGTGCTCACCAGCCCGCGGCGAATGGCCTGGCAGAGGACCTCGCAGTGCGGCGGCAGGACATGATCCATGCGCACCAGCGGCAAGAGTTCCGAGAGTATTTCGCGCAGCTCCACGTCGCTCAGGTCGCGCTTCTTCACCCCCTTCCGCGCCACCGAGTGGGCGGTGTGCGACAACAGATTGGGCTCGCGGTCCTCCATGCGGCGGATGAGCTCCTGCTCGCCCCACTTGAGCACAGCCTGCAGGACCTCCAGCTCGGATGCCTGCAGGAAGTTGCTGTGCAAAATGTGTATGAGCTGCGCCTTGTCCAGCTGATGCAGCACCGGCGAGGCGCTCACCGCGGAGAACTCCTCCCGCAGATACTGGCAGGCCTGGCGAAAGACCCAGGCCGATCCGTGCGGCTGACAGCCCCACTTGAGGACCGTGGGCAGTGTCTCGATCGACAGCCACTCGAGTATCAGGTCCTCACAGCCCTGGGCCAGTATGTCGAGCTCCAGGAACCGCCCGATCTGGTACAGTTCCATGGCCTCCTCCAGCGTGGTGGGTCGCACGCGTCCCGTGTTCGTCAGGGCATGCACCTCGCCCAGGGAGCCCGCCGATGTCCCCGATCCCACTCCCCGCAATATCAGGCTCAGGTCCACCGAATCCAGGTAGATGGCCTGCAGCAGGACGCGGGCATAGCGCTTGGGTATGACCGTCTCGTCCAGCACTATGCGCGTGGGCACGTGCAGCGAGCGCTCCACGTACTCGTCAATGTTCCGCGTGCGGCGCGCTATCAAGTTGCGGAAGAAGGGCGAGCGGGCGCTCAGCACGGCCTTGTGGCATGGCAGCTCTATCTTCGGCCGGAAGCCGTACTCCGAGGTGCCCGAGTCCTGCCTTAGGTAGTCGTTGGATCCGTCCGCCGTGAAGACCAGGGCGGCGTCCGCATAGTCGCCGGTTTCCAGCAGATAGCGCAGATCATGCTCCAGCGGATTGGGCGTGCCAAAGTCCTTGCCCAGCTGACGCAAGAGGGTGACATCGATGCTCGGGTCGTGCGGGCAAAGGTCACCGGTGTATAGGTAGCGCAATAACGACGAAAACAGCTGTACATCAATGGGCGAAGTAGGTAACTCGAGACATATACGCGCTCCGAAGCCCGGACAACCGGCCAGCAGGTCTCGAAAATATACACAACGTGCCGACAATATCGAACGATGGACTGAGAATATCGTTCCGCGAAACACGAGATCACAATCCGTGCACAGTGTTTGGTCATAGAGGGCGGCCAGGTCCTGCTTGTACGTGGTGGCCGGCGGGCGTGCCAGTTCCGCCTGAACCTATTTACACAAAGAACTCTCGTTAAATAGGTTTAAATATAGGTAAAAGAACAGTCTCTCCTCACCGACAAGTCCCTCAGGGCTGACAGGGCCTCGAACTCCTCGCAGAGAGCGGCCAGCTCGATGGGCGCCCAGTCGGACACAAAGTCTCGTAATACGCGAGCGTGATCACAGGCCTTTGAGGAGCGTCTTCGACGTATAAACTTTCGCTTGAGTGTGGCAAAGCCCGTGGCACGCTTCCGCCTCTGATCGCGATGATGATAATGCTGGGCTCCACCGCCGCCGGCACCGCCACTGATAACAATCCCCGGGGTTCCGCCGCCCAAGCTCCCGCTGCCAGTTGTCATGGCCACAGCCCCGGCTGTCGACATGCCGGCCATGCTCATGGGCAGGACAACGTTTCCATTGGGATTGTTGCTAGAATTACTATTTACTACGCCCCCTCCACCGCCTCCTCCTGATGCGAGCGTGGGATAGCTGCTGCTTGAACTGTTGGCTCCCATCTTTCGAGATTATTTTGCGTGTAAGTAGTGTGAACGCCAGTAAATACTAAGTTGGATGCGGTGTTTCACATCAGGATTACATCTTGTACTTGGATGCACGAATGTTTAGTGTGTAAGGGCATCAGACTCGCCTCCCGACAGCCTTCCGCTCGCAGTATTCATCAAAAGTTTGGGTTTTTTTGGGTTTTTTGTTTTAATACAACCAGATTCTGAAATCAAAAAAGGGTATCATATTTAAGGAAGGGTTAAAATCAAGTTATAAACTAATTTGTCCATTAAACTGATTTTTAAACTGTTTTATGAATATTTTTATATTATTCTGGATTTATGTTTTATATGTCAAGGTTACAGCATGCCAACAATGCAAAGGAAGCAAATCAAAGCCCTTTTACTCGGAGCACTTTCTCTCAATGTGCGAAAGCTAAACCGAATTGCTCTTTATTTTTATTTTGTTTTAAATATAATAAGAAAAGCTCAAGAAAGAACAATCAGTCAAAGAAACGGCTAGGATTACCATACTGTATAACTTCTTAAGAAACTAACCACATTTATCCGGCTCGAAGGACCACCTTCTCATTTTTTCTACGTGGGATTTTGGATCTTCATTCTCCGAACTACTTATTTTGGGCTACAAGTCGGCCCCTTCTGAACATGGTCTATCGAGCCGGATCTATCCTGATCTTTTCTAGCCTGCCACTGCGGATTTTAAACTAAGCTTCGAGAACATCGTAAACCTCCAAGGTATACTAACTATATGATATTTAAGGCAAAGAACATCCCAATTGGATTCAAATTGCATATTAAGCCCTATAAGAACTCCAACCAAAATTTAAATTCAAATAAAATAAGCAATAGAATATGCCAAAAGAATTTACAGACTTATACGAGTCATATTATAGGTTCTAAATAAAAATATTTAGTAACTGGGTATCTAATAGTCGAGGCTTCTTTCTTGTTTTAGCTGTAAGTATGTCATAGTTTCAACTGACTTGCAATCCTATTTGTTTACTTATTGGCAAACTTTTAAGAAGAAACTTTATAGAATATGCACAAACCTATGCCTTCCAAATGCAGTGTCTCACTGTACATTCAGTCTTCGCCATCCAAATGTATACGATGTGTGTGTGTGATGAAAGGGGGGCCGAGCGCAACTTGGATAATTCGATCAATGTGAACTCTACTATTTAATATTACATTTATGGGTGCCTATCAACTGTATTTCCCGACCAATATAATGCTGGAAACCTAAAAGAAGGAAATTCTTATAGAAAATATTTACAAGTGCGAATAAAACGTACTCACCGACAGGCCAAATAACGCAATGCACAAGTGCCACCATCATATTTTGGGGATTTTATGACCATCGTCTACCTTGACCCACATATAATTATGCATACATATATTATACATAGAGAGAGGTCTGCTATGAAGACAAATATGTAGCCTTGTGTACGAAAGTTTTCATCTGCATCGGGGTGTTGTTGTTTTTGTTGTTGTGTCGTGTCACAGAAATCACTTGCAATTATTTAGGAGAGGCAACAACAACAACACCTCTTGTTTAACGTTGAAAGGTGTTTCTAAGCTGGAAGAAACTTTCGTTTGAAATGCACGGAAAATATTTCTCTCTTTGCTTTTGTAATCATTTTCACACTAAAAATAATAATTAAAAGAAATTTTTACGACACTCCAGTTATACATGCGCGTCGATTGCAAGGGTGAAATATTTTATGCAAAACTTTTAAATATGTTTCATACTGGGTTGGATAATTTTTTACAAACAAAATTCATAGTTTTCTGTACAGCGATGACAACTTGTATTGACTTTTATATCCTTCGTTATATTTTTAATGCGCATATGTATATATTTCAACATAAGTGCCCACACCAATATATATATGTACGTATGTACATATATATGCATACATACTAATGTGTATCCGGATTTATGTGCACTGATGAAAAACATATGTATGATTTTAGGTAGAACAACTGAAAAGGAATACACATATGCACGTAAGCTGAGCACTGCAATCGGATTTTTGGGGGCCCTTTAGCCGTAAGCCTGGCCAAACTGAATTTTTCTTCACCACTCCATGTATGTATATTTATATCTACACTTTTTTTCTGAACTTTGACTTTTTACAAAGGGGAATTTCACATATTAGAGGCTCCAAAGCCATGGTTTACATTGTTCTGATGTTTTATTGTCACATTTACATGTTTATTAATTCATATTTAATAGTGGCCTTACATCAATTTATAATGTTGATTGTTTTATTTACATGACAATATTAAAATACGTTCGGAAAATTAATGTGCCCGTGCCTCTGATTTCCTTGACGACACAAGAATAAATATACCACAGGTATGCGTTACAATATACCAGGAGAGCGATTAAAATATACTAAAAGATACCATTCGGCGCAATTATATCGATAGACTATCTGGAATACCAAAGTATCCTATCGCGCGTTAACGCAGAATTAGCGTTTCCACTGGCACAAACTTGGTTTTTATTTAAAGCTATCCTTGTCTTTAACATTAATATGGATGGTGATTTAATTATTATGAAAATGGAAAACAAATTCAAAAATGCTCCCAACGTATCGCATAATAATCGTTCAGATTGGACAGCATTTCTTTCACCCTAGCATGGAATCATTCAATTTCTTAGAACTGTTTTTAAAATAGCTTTTATTTTGTAGCCAATCTATTTGGCTTTTGATTTTAGGACAAGGATTCAATTCCTTTATATAGGTTTAGTATAGGGAACTAGTGGTGGCAAAATAGAATAAGTGAAACCTCATTGAATTTAGGGTTGTTTCGGTATTTTTGGCCTCGTTCAGCCTACCAGTCGGCCATATTCTGGGAGCTTTACCAGAAGCTCATAAAAAAAGGAGCAATTGTTATAAAGCTGAAAAATATAAAAAAATAAACACTGCTTATAAAGGAAATTTTTAAAGTAATTTTATTTTTGAGATTTTTGTGAGAAGGAAAACACACATTTATAATGAATTTGGCAAATCCTTATCGGTTTCCACGGCCAAATTTATGAATTTTACACGCTCCACCTCATATACTAAGAAACATCTCCTCTTTGATTACTTTGATTGTTTAAAAATAAATTGTTCGATAAAATTAAAGCTAAAAACGGCTGTCTAGACTAGAGATTTTTAGAGCTTATTAGGAGCTCTTAAGTGTGCAGATACTATGCGATTTTGAGTGAGTATATTTTAATTAGGATGTTTTTATATTACGTAGACCACTTATTTTTTGTCATCATAGTACAGCGACCGCAACAATGTAAAATAGCTCATTGAAGTACTTAAAATCTAAAAAACAAGTTTTAAGTTTTATTGTTTAATAAAGGCAAAGGGATACATACTGCTGTAAAGCTTTGTAGTGATAGAGTTGAAAATTTATAAGCTGTTATCTTCACAGGATGTTGACTGCAGAGTATCATAAACCTTAAATGATTTTGAATCTGCTTGCTCGTCGCTGTGTATGAGTGGTTGCAATGTACGGAGCCTTCCCATTGGCACCCATAGAGAACGTTCGCTGTGAAAGTCGACTAGGGTTTCCAATATTAGTATAATTTACAAATTTACTAGTCAATGTTTCTTACGTGTTTCAATAATGCATCTCCGTTCTCGCAAAGGACATATAATTGAGAGATCGCCGAGGATATGTAGACAATGAACTTAACATAATCGCCAATGAACATATTCTTTCCCTGCATGGGTAAAATAAACAAAATATAATACCTTATTTTAACTATTTCTTGTACGTACAGTTATTATCTGAAAGCCAACCATGCAAATGAGAATTGATGAAATCATAAGATTGACTAGCAAAATGGGATTAAAAAAGTCCTCCATCTGGGCGGCAAACCTAACGAAATAGGAAAATATATTTTCAAAGCTGGGAACAATTATATATATAGTTACTGTTACCTTATGATCCTGTTGTGCTTGTCTATGATTCTTTTTAAACGCTTTAGCTGCATACGTTGGGTGTAGGCACAGATTTCATCGTCTCCTGCGTAGACTTTCTCTTCAGAAAATAACTTGTTAATATTTTCGTGTAGCAATCGAAATTGTCCACAAGTGTATGTCATGAAAAAACCAAAAAGTGAATCTTCGGCAAACAAGGTGGTCACCACACATATTCCTGCGTATGATGTAAATATGTACGTAAGTGCGTAACGCATCCAGGTGCTATAGGGATCGTATGGAAAGATCATTTTGTAGGGAAAAGGTTTCTCCTTTGAGTCCAGTCCAAAGTTCAAAAATAGCTCAACCAAGGGCAAAACGCAGTACATAATGATGAGGCAAGAAAGTAAGGCCGTCATGATGGCAAACGTGTTCATTCGCTTACGACATTCAGCAACAATAGTACTGTTTGAATTACTGTTGAAGAGAACAATATGGGAAATTATGGGATCAATACTGGTAAAAAAAACTCCCCTAAAAAAAGACATGTCTAAATCGGTTCGTCTGGCGAAGCTGCATTAAAGAAAAAGACTTACTCTGGCATCCAAATCTCCAAGGCAAATCGATCAATTAGTTTTCGAAACTTTTTTTGGTTGAGGCGTAAATGAAGAAGTCGAACGAAGTTTAGCACTCCCATAAAGGTGGTGCAACAGTTTTCCGTAGTTATTATGATATCAGATAGGTTTTTAACCAAAAAAGCTGACTGATAACATATTGTAACGCCAACAGATATTATAACGTACCAAGCCCATGCCGTGTAAGCTATACCAAAAATTGAGCTCATGAAATTTGAGTTGTATCTTGGTGCCGTCAATGGCCAAGATCCATTTATCTTTAGCCAAGTGCACTGAAAAGGCAAACGGAGATTAATGTGACTATCCCTAAACCGATATTGATAAAACATGATGATGTCTCGCAAATTTGAAGAGCCCAATATTTTACCAGGACTGCCATCAGTTTTATACTTTTCCATTCCACCAATCATTTCGGAAATATAAAAGAGAATTGAATATAAACAAAATTACCCCGTTTAATGAGTCTAATTTGAGTCCGCAGTTAGTATTTTAATAAGGGGGTGTGCACAAACCGCCTTGTGGGACCATCACCCGTACCACTATTAGCATATTAACAGCACAGCCAGAAAGAGGTAAACTAATTTGTCGGTCAAACCTCTTTGATCAATCCCGTTTTGGCCGGTCAAAGAATTACTTTAAAACTGATTTGTAGTAAAAATGTATAATTTTACAAAACTTTATAAGATTCGAAAAATCCTAAAAATAAAATTTTTCAAGAATCATAATAGGTTTTAGGTTGACAGCTTTTAAACTAGTACCTAAGATACTTAAAATTTTTATCCTTATAAAACGAAGCCTAAAACTAGGATCCTATCGATAAAATCGATAATAATCGAAATACTGCATTTTAACCGAAAATGTAGAATGTCGTTCCAGTAGAAACAGGACAATAAATGTACTGTTTTTAGGGTTGCATGTGGAAACTATCGGGTAACTATCGCAACTGAACAGTGCGGTTGGGAACTTTAAAAGTTAAATGGATCAAATTAAGAAATTTTCGGCTCAACAGAACCTGTAATAATAGTGCACTGTAATAATAGTGCATAATGAACCATCCCTTAAGTTCTTGATATTGCTATGTCGATATTTTAATGCGGATTCATCGTATTTATCCCAAGGCCCTTACCAACTACTTTAGTCGATTCTTAAATGCTTTTTTGAAAGGAAATTAAACCAATTGTTAATACTTGACAATTTCAACATTTAGATAATTGTGAATAATAGTTTTATCGATAGGTATCGCGCACTGTGCTAAGTCCTCTGCACCAGCGCTCGTTCCTATCGATAAAATAGTCGATCGAAACAGACACCTTCAATCAGAATAGCTGTTTCTATTGCATTATTATTTTATGTGTTGAGCAACAGCTGTTGTTTGTTTTGGTGTTGACACGGAAACGAAACTTTGTTACGCGATTGTTTCTTCACACTTCTCCTAAAATTTTTCGATTTTTATTGGAAATAAAAAGTTGTAAGTAGTTTTTTTTTTACGCAAAGCTAGTTCCTGCAGTTATATATATATTTTAATCTGAATACCCACACCCGCTCGAGTTAAAATATATAGGAAATACCTATCGTCGATGGGAATACCATGGAACAGTGAGCAGTGTGAAACGCCTCGAACATATATCGATATATCGATACGAATTAAATACACCGATACTATTTTCTTACACCCCAATTTGTTTCTAGGTGTTGGCTGCCAATATTAAATATTAAACTAAATACGAGTTTCATCGAAACCATCGATACCAACAGAGGTGGAGAAACATCGATGATTCCCTGGCATTTACGTTTCTTTCGTGATAGATCTTTACGTTTTTGTTCACTTACGTCGTAAATCTTCACGTTTTTGTTCACTTACGTCGTAAATCTTCACGTTTTTGTTCACTTACGTCGTAGATCGTTACGTTATTGTTTTGGATTTTTTAGGGTGAAATATTTGAGATTTTTTAGGGGGAAAGCAACGTGTTCATCTGGCAACACTGATTTGTTTCTAGGTGTTGGCCAATTGTAGAGTGCAAATGAAAAGTTACGGATTGGTTTTCGTTAAAATTTTCAGTTACATGTGTATTAAAATCTGAATCTATCGACAGAAATTTGGTTTTTCTTGTTAAAGTTGACGTTGCGTGTAAGTAAGACATTTTCCGGAAAATCTGTATTGCGAATAACAAATTAAAGAAAACGACTGGATGTGTGTGTATGTGATATATTAAAATATTTTTCTCATGCCGTATGTATACAGATGCAACGAAATATTTTATGCATTGAGACTTATGTACATAAAACGGGGTTCCGGGAATAATTTCTATGCGCTGCGTTTATTAGAAAACACGGAAAAATGTTTTACTCTTCGGTCTTTAAAAAAAAAAAAAGTTCAACATTTAAAATTGATTATTTTTTGCTATATATTTCTTTCTTGCTCTTTGTCATGTGGGCTTACGCTACCGACCTTGGTGTGAATGGGACAAATAATCATCTCGCTGCTGTTGGGGACTTCCGACCTGCTTTTGCTGCCGTGTTCTCAATTGCGCACGGCTCGTATCACTGGCTGTGCTACTTACTCCAATCAGTTCAGCATTATACGCAGCGGTGGTGGTGCAAAAATTGCGATTTTGGTGTACAAAAAAGCAAAAGAAGGAATATCCCAACCAACAGAAGCAAGCAAGCAATCGAAAGGACGGGCAACATAAAGTAAAATTTGTATTTCAATCTTGTAAATAGCAAGATACTTTTTTTTTTTTTGTAACTAGTGCTGTTTCTCAAACTCGACACTCTATTTTTTTATACAAACAACCCAAATTAAACGAAAGGATACCGAACACAACAGTTTTCCGAGCTGTATTTAAGGGATTTTGAGAAAAGCAAGCGGAGGAGCAGAAGCAGGAGCAGGTGACTTGACTGCATTGAAAAACAAGGTTGGTTAAACGAACTAAGCAAAAAAAAATGTAGAAAATCCGATCTGCCGCTGCACACACACAGTATTTTCTTCTTCGCCAACCTCCAGAGTAGCCGGAACTGTATAAAAAAAAAATAGAAAAGATAGTCCCCATTTAGATAGTTGAAATATGCGAGCAAAAAGTATTTTTAACAAGCCAAACATTTCTACAGGGATTTAAAATACAACAAGCGCACATTCATACGTACATCCTCCATCTACATCAACAGCTCCAACTGTGCTGCTGCGTTAACAAATTTCATCGGAAGTGGCAGAGGAGGATAACAACAACAACAACAACAACATCCGCAGCAACGGCAACGGCGGCAACAACAACAAGAACAAAAGATCACCGGTCTAAATAAACGGGAAAAAAGAGAAGCACAAAGCGAGCGAAAAATGTGTGAATAAGTGTGTTAACTGAATGAAAATAATAAGTTAATGAACATTAACAACTAACTAGAGACGACCGTGTGCACAAAATAATCGTTGTATGTAAGCATCTCATCCTAACAAGCTACATATTTATTAAAATAAGCTTCCGACCTTCCTACAACAACAATAACAACAACAAAACGTAAGTAATTGCATCTTTTAAACGTTCTGAAATCAATTTTTGTTATTTTTTCTGCCCTTTAGCGCCTTCTGCTCTACGTACGCCTGCTGCATCTCTTCACAGGACTCGGACTCGGGAAAAACGCACGCCGGCACGCCGTGTATATACCTACCACCCACATACATAAACGAATCGAGGAAGAGGGGATACCAATAATACTATCTAACGAAAGATGAATGAACTAGACAGTCTTAGGCAGGAAGCCGAATCCCTCAAAAATGCTATCCGGGATGCTAGAAAGGCCGCCTGCGACACATCCTTGTTGCAAGCCGCCTCCTCGCTGGAACCCATTGGACGCATACAAATGCGAACCCGGCGTACATTACGCGGTCACTTGGCGAAGATCTATGCCATGCATTGGGGCAATGATTCCAGAAATCTCGTTTCCGCTTCACAGGACGGTAAGCTAATCGTGTGGGACTCGCATACTACGAACAAAGTCCACGCCATTCCACTGAGATCCTCATGGGTTATGACCTGTGCGTATGCACCGTCTGGCAGCTATGTGGCCTGCGGCGGCCTCGATAATATGTGTTCAATTTACAACCTAAAAACGCGCGAAGGTAATGTCCGTGTGTCCCGTGAGCTGCCGGGTCATGGTGGCTATCTATCATGCTGCCGTTTCCTCGACGACAATCAGATCGTGACCAGCTCCGGCGATATGTCGTGCGGGCTGTGGGATATTGAGACGGGCTTGCAAGTCACCTCCTTTTTGGGTCACACCGGTGACGTTATGGCCCTGTCGCTGGCACCGCAATGCAAAACCTTTGTGTCCGGCGCCTGCGATGCATCCGCCAAGCTCTGGGACATCCGAGAGGGTGTGTGCAAGCAAACGTTCCCCGGTCACGAGTCGGATATCAATGCCGTTACCTTTTTCCCCAATGGACAAGCATTTGCAACCGGATCAGATGACGCCACCTGTCGACTCTTTGACATTCGTGCCGATCAAGAGCTGGCCATGTACTCCCACGACAACATCATCTGTGGCATCACCTCAGTGGCATTTTCAAAGAGCGGACGTCTGTTATTAGCAGGATACGACGACTTCAACTGCAATGTGTGGGACACGATGAAGGCGGAGCGGTCTGGCATACTCGCCGGCCACGATAACCGTGTATCGTGTCTGGGCGTCACCGAGAATGGAATGGCGGTGGCAACAGGATCGTGGGACTCTTTCTTACGTGTATGGAACTAAAAAACAAAGAGAAGAACTTCAAACTTCATTAAACAAAAGCAAAACAAAACAAAAAAAAAAGGGTGGGGGTGGGGTCAACGGTTGCGCAGTCTGCGGCGATAGTGTTACTGCACCATTCATCCATCTTACATTGTGATCTGATGTAAATGGTATGTAAATGGTGTTGCCACCTTCCCGTGCGTGGTTTATATAAAATGATGATGACGGACGACGACGACGACGATGAAGACGACGACGACGTTTTGAATATGTGGGTGTGGGCGCAGCTAGTTGACTAGAACGTAGACCACAACAACAAAGAACTTTATATACAACATTATTTATATTGCTATATACTTATTAACTAAAATTATACAAAGAAAGGAAAAAAAACAAAGTGCAGACATACGCAGCAACATACATACAAATAGACATACACAAACACAACACACAACACACATACACTCACACGCCACACACACACACAAAAACACACACTCATACAAGAATATTATTAGTGTAAATGGGAAATTCAAGCAAAAAACAAAACGAAAGTAAGATGAAGATGCAGATGCAGATGCAGAGAGGTAGAGGAAGAAAAGAAAAGAAAAGGATGCGCCCGCTGATATTCAGTCAGTTGTGTAGTAGTCAGAATTCCGGGTACAACAAGCTACAGTTTAAAACGTACGTAATGTAAACTTAGTTCAAATCGTGTATTTGAGTGTGGATTGTGGAGTGTGAACGAACGCGCACGCACGCCCGCACGCACGCCTGAGGATGAAACTTTGAACAATGTAAGAGAAAACAACGGTATCATTATGAACAACATACATACATACATGTATGTACACATATGACAAGTAAATACATTGTCTTCTGCGTATAATACATTAACTTCAGAGAACAAAAAGGGATCCTGATTAAGAGAAGAAGTAAAATAAAGTAAAAGCATTTAAAAAAAAAAGAAAAGAAAAAAAGAAAGAAAGAATGAAGAAAACATCACGGCGGCGAACCTAAAAGAAAATTAAAACAATTGCGCATAATAAACTTTAAAAATCAAGTAAACAAACAAACAAGCAAAAAAAAAAAAAAGTAAACAAAACAAAACACTATACAACATTTTTGTCTTATTATGTTTAAGTCCCTAATTTATATACAAACAAACAAAAAATAAGAATGATTTAAATAACAAAACTATGCATTAGTAAAAAAAACCAAGTGGAAACTATACATAATATGATGGCCATATAAGCTATAACAATAAATTAAAAAAAAAAACAAACACCTTTAAATCTTATAATACATTTATAAATGTTTAACAAAATCTTAACATATACATTCATAGAAATGCGGCATTAAGGGGCATCAAAATAAAACCATACTTATTGCAATGAAAAACAGCGTTTGAACAAAAGCATACATCCTCCCCCCCCTCACCTCACCGCCACCATTTAAAGCAGAGTTACATTTTTCAATTGTTCGATTTCGATTCCATTTTTTTGAGGTTTGTATATGTACGAGAGGTTCGAGGATGCAAGAATGTAATGTTTGTACTTTGCAACAAGACATGCTTGAGCAGTGGAAATATGATGTTTATTGTTTTCGGTTGTCATACGAATATATACACTGAATCAAGTTTTTATTTCGTTTTTAAATCAATTGAAATATCATTACGTGTATGTAAATGCAGAGATATTGATTCCAGTATTCTGAAATCCTATTAATGCCTATTCTATTATTTAAAAGTTGTTACATATTTTTCCACACACACACACACACACGCAAAGAAAGCTCTTGGTCCGATAGCTAAACTCCGATTTAAAGTAATAGTTTTTTAAGCACCGAGGAATTAAGAAACTAAAAACCAAAAAACAAATCCTTATCAACATTTGAAGTGCACAAGATGAGGGCGAAGAGATGCATTGTGTATTTTTACTAACTTTTAATTCTAAAAATATTGTACGCAATATCCTTATGTATATGTATGACTATTGGTGTGTTTGATACAACTGCAATTATTTGAGCTGTGCTTTTTAATAAGTACGTATTATTATGTAACCCCCTACTAACAACTACAACAACAACAACCACAACAGACAACGCACACTACTCCCCCCCCCAACCCTCGTCATGATTTTTGTAATTCAAGCAGTAAGTTTTCAACTACTCTAGAAAAGATATGGTTCTGTCTGTCACAGCCTTAATGGATTTATATACAGTCGACACATAGCATTGGTTTGTTCGAAATCTTCGCAAAGCTACAAATCTACAAATCTACAAAAATCTTCGAAATATGTTAATATCACAACCCTTCTGTATGTATGTGTGTTACCATGTAAATTTAATACTGTCCACATTATGTTAATATGTATACGCCACAAGATCGATCATATATATGCGAATGCGAATATATTGTAATTTAGTTACTGTTTTATTTCGTCTGCCTAAATTTAAAGCATTTTATTAAACGGTACATCTTTGTAATTAGTTATTTGTATTACAAAGTAAACCAATTAAAGAAAAGCTGTCAACAACAACAAATTGAAATCTAAATAAATAAATGATGTTCATGTAAGATTAACATAAACATAAACAACATACAACCTACAACCCATACATATTAAAATAAAAAACGAAAAAAAGAAAAAATTAAACATTACTAACATTAATTTATAATTTGTGTCATAGCCGTCAACTCAGCGTTATACCTAGAATATATAATAAAGAAAATTGTGTTAAGCAAATGCTATATCATTTAATGTATGTACGTCGTGTGCCCATGCCGAAAATATTAATTAAGACTTTGGTCGGTTAGGAATAACGGGTTAATAAAACTGGCATGTTAATAGTCATACATTTATATGCAATCTAATCAAACTCTTTTTTTTTTTTTCTTCAATTAAGTCCTTGGCATATTCAGAACACCTTTTGCCATGCCAATTGTTTAATTTAACAAACATTTAATGTGTAGGAGAGGAAGCCGGTAGGAAAGTACATACATCATACATACTACAGAATGCATAATAATAGAGAGCTTACATATTTTTTTATATACAATTGTAGTTGAAAAGCAAAGAATTTACAATTTTCTATATAGTTTGTATTTTTTTTATAATTTATTTGCAAAGAGATCTAAAAACATTTATAGGATGCACGAACAAAAATATGTAGCTAAACCTCATTGGGATTATTTTTTTTAAGTAGTCTGGGCACAACTTCTCGAATTTTTTTGTAACCCAATGGGAACTTTTATTTGACCATTATTGAAGGGTTAAAAGAGAATTACCTGGTTATTTGCGGTTCCAATTTGTTCATCTAGCAGTTAGTATCATGGATTATTGATTACCCATTGAAATACGACACTTTAAATGATTGTTTAGCATTGCTGATAATATTAAAGATAAAAAGTAACCAAGGGAGTCGATACAATGTTAAAGCCGAAACTAAATCTGGGTTAAATCTTTGCCCAGGATAGATTTTAAATAGATTGCTGATATAAGCTCCTATTTATAAAAGTTCAAATAGCTTAAAAAATGGCAATTAAAAGCTTGTAATGGTTTTATAAGGATCAAACCAGTTAGGATATCTGCCGCCGTGCAGACAGTCAATTCTAGCTTTGGGACATACGATGAAGATCACTTTGGACAATCTTGTGAAATATTAGAGGTTTGTATCTAGAGTTAGTTCTTAGACATTGGATCAGTATATCAGGTTTGGTCACCGAATGTCTTTGAACTTTAAGTCATTATACCTTAAAAGCCATAAGTCAATGGAATGGAAATAACGTGGAGCTAAATGACTCATACTTGGCACAGACTGCAGTCCCCCTCCCAACAACCAAATCCAACTATAGTATGATGATTTAAATATGCGCGCGCAAATGAGCGTCGAATTGGAGTTAATACTCAGTATATTTGGTTTTGATAAGCTCGCTTCCGATCCTCAGAAGATAGTAACTCCAAAAATTCTATTACTGAACCGCGGCGGTACAATCATTGCCTAGTTTTGGGCGTTGACAGTCCTGTGTCTTTCATCTACCGTTTTGCCCGTTTGAATTTGTTTTTAAAGGTATGGAATCTATGTGCTTATCCTAGAATAATTTGGCTGGATTATTTAAAGGTAAGTATACCAAGTTTGATGGCCTTAGATATTTTTATTGCCAAGATCTAGGTGTTTAAGTGGACCGATCTAGATCTAGATCTAATAGGATTTCGATAAAAGTTTAGAAAATCTTTATTGATTTTGGATCTATTAAAAAATGTATGGTCTTAAATTGAAAAATTCGTTATCACGTTGGCTACAAAAGTAAGATGCCTTTTATTTTTGAAAAAGAAATCCTGTAATGTAAAAAACTTCTGAATTTGAAGAAGTCCACCCTAAAGCTTTGCAACATTGAAGTGTTGCCAACACCAATAGGTGGGTGGAGTTGCCCAACATGTTCCTAGCAACAACTTTTTGGAGCTGGCAACACTCCTGGATACATTAGTATGTACATACATATGTACATACATATGCCCCGAATACAACGTACATATCCCTTTATTATATTTAAGCATTGAGCTTAACTCTATTAAATGCTTCAAACTTATTCGCTGAATAGAAAATACACTTGCTATTTGGAGTGTGTGGAATATATTATATATTTATTTATAATTGAACAATAATTAGAATTATATACGGCGCATATAATTGTATATAATTGATAGCATTCAGAATAGGTAATTAGTTTGATTTCATTTGTCTAGGGAATTACATATATTCATATTGAACCTTTGATTACGAATAACAAACAATTTTCATTATAAACTCGACAAACGTGAAAGAATCGTTATAGCAAGACTATGATTTACTATGAATTACGTTAAATATATATATTTAATCTTCCTTCGAAAGGCTGCCCAAGTCACTCAGAAAGATCTCGGGGGACAGGACGTGCGAGGATCCGACTATCACCTCCCAGTTGCGAACCGAATTGGTTACCTCGTAGGCGCACCTCATCTCCGACATGCTGACGCCGCCCACAATGAACACGATGAGCCTGGGGACGTTCTTCACCTGCGCCTGGGCCTTGTCCTTGTGCCAGTGGCCATAGCGGGCACTGGCCGGGGCCTGATGGTAGTTGGTGTTCTGGGCACGGCCTTCGAGGAAGGGGAAGTGGCGCAGATCCAGCTTATCCTCTATGCAGTCCTCCATGATGTCCTTGACAACAGGTGTCCAGCGTGACATTTGATAGGTGCTCTCAGTGATTCGCTCCTTACGGGGAACCGAGTAGATCTTTTTGCGAGACTATTTCAAAGGATTAAATATTTAGTATAAGTTTGCTATTGAATTGATAGAAACTTACATCAGCAATGACATTGATGCCCAAATAATTAAGGTTTCGCACCATGTCTTGATCCTTGGGCGATAACTGGGCATGCGTGAATAGTTTGGTCAAGTTCTCCTCCGAAATTCCGTTCTTGATCATCACATAGAGCGCAATTATGCGAACTTTATCGTAATTGGAGACATTCTGCTTGAAAACACTTGGGTAAATAATGTAATTAATGTCAAGTTTGGGTAAGATCTTACCGCATCCAATAAAATGGGCACAATGTTACGCATATGATCCTTAATCTTCTCCCCTTCGGCATCGGTGCCCATCGCCAAGTCCTGCTCAACTCGGCAGAGTTTATCGACATAGTTCTGGTAAGACTTCATACAGTCCTCGGCCAAATGTAAATGGGTCGAGTACTTGGACAGTTCCTTTTGATATTGCGGCATCTTTTTGATCATTTGCGATAAGTCGCGCATTGAAGACTTATCGGCTATAAAGTTGGGATATTACGATTCTGTTAGAAGGCGGTTATGTCTGGGGCCAGAGCTCGCAAGTAACAGTTGTAAGTTATTTTGCAACTGTTATTTACGAGTTCTGATCTCTGGTGTCAAATATATAGTCTAGACAACTTACTGGAGCTCATCCTCTTGGAGTCGGTAAACTTTTTCAAATTCTGCGTAACCTGAGTGGACACAACGGCAATGTGCTCATGGCGCAGCTCCACCCACAAGTCATCGTTCTCATCCAACAGTACCTCCTTGTCGGGCTGGTTGGGCCCTGGTGTATACCGATAGACATCGTTAACAATTGGAAGCAAATCATAAGCCATGGCTTGCAGTGTGAGCTCATGCAAGAGTGGCGAGACGCAATCAAAGCCTCGATCCAATATCAAGAGCTGTGACCGGGCCTTTTCCGGTCCCTCGCCCATGGTTGGTTCGTCGGCCTTGTAAGCGTCCAGCTTTTGCTGCACAGATGCAGCCAAATCAATGTTCCGATCCCAGTCACAGCGGTAGCGCACGTTGGGGTATTCCCCCAAAGTGGCGCACAAAGTGGCGATTTGCTCCGCAATGCGTTCGATGTGCTTGCCGCGGATGGAAGCGAAAGCCGGCGAATATAGGCACTGGAACGTGTCCGGAGAATCCAGCGAAAAAACCTAAGCAGGAGTGGTTATACGATCAAAGATTTATTATTAATTCAGACCCCCATTTAACTCTGTACTCTTGGAGTTTCTTTTCCTTTCTGTTGCAGGAATATCCCTATTAAACGTTGAGTATCTCGGCAATGTATCTTAATATCAACTAATCAAACCAGGTAAGTAAGTACCATAGAAAACCTAGAAGAAAATCCACAACTGCCTGCTGTTTCCGCCTTCAGATCTTCAGATCTTGTGGTGCTAGGATTAAAAGTGATTCAATGGAGAGGATGCTCAAAAGATGGTGAGAACGCAAAAATTCGGTCAAATTTTTACCCTCGGAACAGCTTTCTCATGTGGCTTTCTCTCTCAAATACGATTTGTTTCATGTATACAATTTCAATACATTAAATTGAACACTGCAAAATAAGTAAAGCAAAACTTAAGGAGATTTTCGACTTGAGCCTCGCAAAAAATTTAATAACCTAGCTTGGTATTTGGAAAAGGTTTTATATTCTTTTAGTTCCTGGTTTGGCTTACGATTTCTTCCGATTTTACCTTTAAATGTTACTCGTATGTTTTCTTGTTTGTAATGTTCGTTTTTATCTGAGCAACAATATTGCATTTATTCATGTTTCTGTTTTGTATTTCACTGTAAACTTAATGAAAAATTGTGGCGCACCTGGCATTCGTAAGGAAGAAATGCAATATTAATCTCCTTTAGAGTTTTGATCTTTCTTGCAGCGCACGATTTACACAAATCGTTAAATAATTCCTCTGGGCAAACTATAATTATATTCAAGTTTTGAAAGAATGATATTTAAATTGAATATAAGTACAACAGCTCATTAACTTTGGTTTAAATATAATCAATTCATAAAAATAAAAAATATTACATCAGGAGGTGACCCTTAGTAAAGAAACCTAACGAAAAGATTCGCAGAAAAGTCTAGATAAAGAATAGATATTGATTGAATAGATACGTAGAAAAAGTTCAAATAAAAATGTACAAGTTCTTAAATAATCAAGTGAGGATGTGAGGATATGGAGTAGATGAAAACCGGAAATGAAACTGGCGACTGAAATCTCATACCCTCAGTGAAAAAGACGTGCGCGTATCGATACGTCGGGCGCGCCGGGTTCTCAAAATCGCGAATCAAGGAGCGAACTGAGTCATCCGATGGTGTTATCAAATAAATAGCATCCATCGTGGGCAATGGCTCACGCTTCTTGTGAATATCCTCCACCACTGCAAAGTTATTAGTAAGTAGTTTGATTTGAAATCTAAAAACCTGAGCAAAAAAAGGAAATGGAAGACTTACGGGTGATTCCCTCGGCACTAATCTCATGCATTTTGGTGCAGGCCGAGACCATGCGCATACCCAGCTTGTCCACTACCAGGACACGCCATTCCATTCCACCGGCCCCAGCCTTGGCAGCTGCCGTAGTGGCTTGCTTTTTTGGAGCTGGAGGCTTGTACTTAACCACCTCGTTCATGATCTCTAAAAGAACAGAGCATACATTAAATTCGATTTCCTTTATCCCCTTAAAAGCAACCAAAGCTAAATAAAAGAGCGAATAAAAAATATAAATGTATTGATTTTGGCCTATTTCGCCAGCAGATCAATAATCTCATAGCTGCAGCCGTCAATCAAGACATGATTCACCAATGAATTGTCTCTGACAAGCAGGGACTTTTTTATCTACATAAGTATGTATGGCAGGGTTAAAACATGCGTATTACTTTCTGGGGTAAATATATGTAAAACCTCAGCTGAAACCCGCCAAAAAAAAATAATTGACTGAAACTTTCGTTCAAAAAGTACATATAAAGGTTATTGATGGACGATTACGAATAAAAAATGCTTTCTTTTACGATTTTGTCTAATCAATTTATTGTTCTATTATCTTTTAATATATACGCCTTATTTTAAATGTATATTCAATTAAACCAACTTAAAGTAAATTTATTTTTTTAATATATAAAAAAACGTATGCTGAAAGTATTTATTACATAAAATATAAATAAGTAATAATGGAAGCTTGTAAGGCTACGGAATTAGGTATTTGATTTGCGGGAAAAATCAATTGCACGTCATGCCCTTGCCCGCCTTGTAATATCAGCTTTAATGCGACGAATATTGGCAATACAATGAGTTTGAACACCATAAGCTAAGTCACACTTACTTTGACCAACTAACACTTTTAAAGCCATTTTTACGGGAAAAATTGGGTAACCACAACAAGAACGTCAGAGGGGAAAAGCTTGAATAATGTTTTGATAAATTTCTTCCTTTTAATGTCAACTGCCCTTTCACGCTCGCAAAATCGATTTCCTACTCGATATCCTACTAGACTTATCGATGTTGAAAAATATCGATATGTATTCTGTGAATCGATTTATTCAATCCTATCACGGGGGAACGGTTGGAATTCTTAAGCAATGTGAAGTTCCACTTATCACCTTTCTACTAAAGACAGCCGACTGGCAATGCATAAGCATTTATTTATTATTGTGGGACGGTTTACCCTCCCAATATTCATCTTAACTGTAAACCAATATTCATCAATCAAAATCTTTCTTAGTTCCAAACTCAATTTGTTGCGAACTTGTTACTCTAAATCTTTTAAAATATTTTCTATTACTTAATATTTCTTGTTGTTGAGAGTCAAATATTTCCAAAGAAAACCGTTATGTTATGAAAATTAAAACAAAATATAAATATAAATAAATAATCGAATATGACAAAATAAAAACTGTGCGGAACGGTGGTAGACGGTGGATGTGCCTGTTGAGAATATGGTATAATGAGATTTTATTCGATTCAGAACTCCTATCGATTACTACTATCGATGGATACCTGGTAATGAAAGACCTTTAACCTGCTAAAAACACCAAAGTCACTATTATATGTGGTAAATAATAATCAACTGCGATCCAAACTTAAGAAGGTCAGTGTGCTGGTGCTGTTCTGTGCTCCAAATATGTCAGTTACTTTCCTAGTTCGATTATTTCCCTTCGGTATTTTTTCATGTGATTGTGTATATATGTTTATATGTAAATGTAAATATATAAATATATATACACCGAAATATATTTATACACATTGCAAACAGAGTGTAAAATTGTGTAAATTGTAAAGATATAAAGCTAACCAATGCATTTAACGTAGGCGAGATGTACATTGGTACATACACATGTCTATTTCTATACCTATCGCTTGCAATATTTACCATCTGTTTGGACACCGCCTCATCCAAACAGACAAACATATATTTCGATTCATGTATACATCCATTCCAATATATACACATATATATTCCTGGCATGACGATAATAAACACTCGGTCATCTAAACTTGCAGCTTTTAGCGGCGCATGGAAACGCAGAAATAAAACAACAAAATGGAATCTAACGCTGGAGAGTCCCTGTACGACAAGGAAACGGAAAATGTGTTAAAGAATGATGACACCACCTTTCTGGCGAACATACTGCGCGAGATTCTCTACAGTCCCATGAACTTGGCCCTTTTGGCCATTATCTGTTTCCTGGTCTACAAAATTGTTCGGGATCGCACAGAAGTACCCAGTGTGGGGGCTCCAAAACCATCTGAGCCAGAGCTGCCCAAAATACGCCGCGATTTTACAGTCAAAGAGCTGCGGCAGTACGATGGAAATCAGCCCGATGGCCGTGTTTTGGTGGCCGTTAATGGAAGTATTTACGACGTTAGCAAAGGAAAGCGATTTTATGGGCCAGGTGAGTTGTGGCTAATAATTGAACCAACCAAATTGCACTTTACCAACTTGTTTTGTACCCTGTTGCAAATAATACTTTAAAACAAAGTAAAGTAGTTTTAAAAAATATTAAAATCCATTTGGCAACTTTGTAAGCTCGAATTTTTCGATTAGAACCAAGGTCAGTTACGGATTCAGGACACATTTTTAGAGGTCAAAATATATAAATTAGTGTTATCTACATTTTACGTACGTGCACATGTTTCTCGCTTATCACAATAATCGAAAGAATTGTCGTAAACGGTAACAGAGGAAGGATGTGATGAAATTTCCACGATTTTTTTGTTATCTTGCTTTAATGTATACAAACCGGGCGACTGTATCAGTCACAAATAATTTATGGCTTACATTTAATTTTAAAGGTGGACCTTATGCTACGTTTGCGGGCAGAGATGCTTCTCGAAATTTGGCCACCTTCAGCGTTAGTTCCAACGATAAGGATGACTACGACGACCTGAGCGATTTAACTGCTGTAGAGATGGACTCTGTGCGCGAATGGGAGATGCAGTTCAAAGGTGAGCTAAGCTTATTTCAAAATACATCTATATGGATCATTAATATGCCTTTCATTCCATTTTGTGTAGAAAAATATGAGCTGGTGGGAAAACTACTGCGCAAGGGCGAGCAACCAACTAACTACGATGACGATGAGGATGACGAAAATGTTTCAAGCGTTGATGACACCGCCACCGTCGCCGCCGCTGCCGCTGCCGCCGCCACCGCTACTGCTGGTACACAAGACGATGGCGTGCGAAATCGTCAGCCGGACAGATCGAAAGGATCGGAGGCGGCCAATGGTCCCAATGCAAGCATAACTAAGGCGCAGGAGGAATCTACCGATTGTTAGCACGCCCATATATACATACATCTTTTTTTGTTTTTACATATATTCGGTTAGAAAACATAACATCTAAAGAATAATAATAACCTGCAGCATTTCTTCAGATTATCCATCTTTAAATGCTGTGTCTGCTCCTTTGGTAAATTGAACAATAACTTGAGCGATAAAAGACATTATTAAATTTATGTGTACCATTACGAAGGAAACAAACCTTATTTAAGGAGAAACATACAAAACATACTTAGATGAGGGTTTTCTATTATTATTGTATTTAGTTTGCAGCCTTGTCACAGCTATAGTTGTTATCATATTTTTCACGTTTGTGGTTGAAATATGTTCCACAAAATTAAGTGTATATTCATTCAAAATTATACGGAAATTGTAAAGTTTTTTAAAGGAGAAGGCAAACATGTGTGAGGGTATGAAATACTTCAAATAAAAATGAATAACTCTAGTCGTTAGTGGTTGGTTTTTAGAAAAGCTTGGGTGTTGTAAGTTTGGGAATTAAAATGTTAAAATGGAGATTTTTAATATGCCCCGTACCCGATTCAAACAATAATTTATTCTTTCCTTCGCATTGTTTGCATAATTTGTCCGATTAGCAAGTGAAATTTCGAACATTTGTAGAATTTAAAAACAGTCCCGAGTGTTCCATATTCCACAGTTCCAATACAACTCTGGTTTGACATGTCTGTCAAATTAGCGTCGTTGGGAAATGGAACACTGAGGGGGCTGTTTATTTTTGAATTATTTTATAAATAAACCATTTAATCGAACAAAATAAAGTTCCTACATGCTAAGATATAAATGTACTAATGTTTTATATTGTTTGGGCAGATGTGGCAACCGCGGGCACTTTAAATATCCATTGGAAAAATCGAGTCCCGACCTTTTTTCAAATTGCTCCCCTCACAGAGGATGAGCCGCAATGTCAATGTCATAAAACTTCTCTCTCAGAGGATGAGCCAATTTGCATGGCTTAAGGGCATATTGGGGATCGAATTAAGAATATTTTGTGAAAGATTCATTAAAAACGTATTGAAAATAGCTGTTAGGGAAGGCGCGCGCTCCGGAGCTGGAACCATATCGATGTCTGAAAATTGTTTCGATATATCGATAGTGCCATCGATGTTAGTTCCAGCTCTATACTATACACAAAGTAGCGAAAAAATCAAATAAATAGCGGAGAATTCAATTAAAAGTTGTTTTTACGGTCGAATTAGCAGGTGAAATTTATTTCGCCACAGCGGATAATCAAAGGACAGTCAGAGCAGATGGGATTTGGCGATTAGGACATTAAAAAAGTGCTAAATAAACACAGAGCCCGCCCCCTCCCACGGGGATAAAGAAAAACAACACCGAAACATCCCACACACAGAGCGCACTTCGGCGTAAGGAAAATGGCCACCAGCGAGATCTCGAGCTCCAACGAGCGCCACTACTACGCCAAACTGGAGGCCATCAAGGACATCCGCGACAAGACGCTGGCCCTGGAGAAGCTGAAGGTGCGGATCATCAAGGAGGTGAAGCTCAGCGACGACGAGGAGAAGTGTCTGGAGGAGTACCGCAAGGAGATGGAGCACCTGCTGGAGGAGAAGATGTCGCACGTGGAGGAGCTGCGTCAGATTCACGCGGACATCAACGACATGGAGAACATCATCAAGCAGACAAAGGAGAACCAGACGCGCTCCTTCGACATGGCCAACAGGGTCTACGAGGAGTACCTGGCCCTCAAGTACCAGATCGACCACATGCGCAGGGACTACCTGGGACTGAGCCCCCTGCGCGACCTGCACGAGGAGGAGGGCAGCCCCATATCGAAGGATCGCTTCCAGACCAACTTCCTCAAGGTGGCCGCCCAGTCTGCGGCGGCTGCAGCAGCGGCTGCGGCGGCAGCAGCGTCCGTGAACCAACCCACATCGCTGGCCAGGCCCCATGCCAGGCACCCCCTAATGCCAGAGGCCACGGTCACGGCTCTGCCCTCCTCCGGAGGCTCGGGCGGAGCTGGTGGCGGCGGTGGTGCCGGCGGCGGGGCTGGCTCAGTGGGCGGCGGCGGTGGCGGAGGAGCTGGCCAGCCGGGGCATGCCTTTATGCCGCCAGCGCCGCCGGGAGCGGGCAGTGCTGCTGCCGCCGCAGCCGCTGCTGCAGTGCGTCTGGGTAAGGGCGACTTCTCGGCACCACCACCGCCGCCGCCGCCGAGCAACAGGCTCCAGCAGTCACCCTCCATCGGCATCGGCCACCATCCGTCGTTCCGCTCCGACTTCAACGTGAATCTCCGCCAGCAGCCGCCGCCCATGAAGTCCTGTCTGTCCTGCCACCAGCAGATCCACCGCAACGCGCCCATCTGTCCGCTCTGCAAGGCCAAGTCGCGCTCCCGCAATCCCAAGAAGCCCAAGAAGAAGAACAACTAAGCGGCGCCCCAGCGAGACCAGCAACTACACTCATCTTAGGTCCGGAGCGGGTCCCGGAACATTAGCTCTTTAAAAGGATAGGTGTTTTTTTTTTCTTAGCCTCTTCTATTTATCAATCCAAAAGCAAAGTATTACAAAAAACTATGCAGGTGTGCTATGGAATCTCTAGAGTTTCAAAAGTATTACGTTAAAGTGTCTGGAAAGTCTGGAATATTTAACACAAATTGCATTGAAATCAGTATTAGGATTTAATATTTTAGATCAGTGATGCCCACAACCCTGACTCGAGGGTCCGGCCTCTGCCGTCACACGCACAACGCACTAGTGTTGTCAAACTGTTATTTTTTTGGCTAAATAGATCATGTTTAAGACTTTATAGCTATTTTTTAGTCATAGCTATATTTTGCAATATTTTTTTTCTCATATCCAGCTCTTTGTTATATTTTTTATACAAATGCAGTTTTATTCAATTCAATTATTGCTTAGGCACCATTGATTAAGATATAAATATATATACATATATACATATATATTTATGAAGAACCATATAAGATTCCCAGCTCATTTCCTTATTTCTGGCACCTGTAGGGTGAAAGGGTCAAATATTTAGTCTTAAATATTTAAATGATTACCTTAAGAGACTTAAAGTTTATCAAATATATCAAGGACCACATTAAGACACCTTAATTAATATTTTGCAACCTCTAGAGGATTTAATAACACACCTATTAACAACAATTTCTCATAA
Organism: Drosophila asahinai; assembly: GCA_008042795.1. NCBI lineage: Eukaryota > Metazoa > Arthropoda > Insecta > Diptera > Drosophilidae > Drosophila > Drosophila asahinai. The sequence goes on from VNJZ01011628.1 coordinate 52,798, forward strand.
CAATTTAGTTGGTACTCTATTTTCGATTTTTATTTTACTTTAATCATAGGCTAAGTTTACTGTAAAAGCTCAAATAATGTGTCAAATTATCAAAAAAAATAAAATAATAACTTTTTTAAGCCGTGCGTAATGTGCAAGTAGCCATTTTAAGCGAACAAACAAAAACTGAGAATAAATAAAAGTATTTCATTTTTAAACAAGTCTTTTATATTTGTTAAGAACGATTTTTTACTCCTGATATATTAAAAAAAAGTGAAGTTACTGTGCTTGGTAAAAACGGTAATCTAAATATGTATATTGCTATATATTTTGTTTTAATTTATTTATCAGTATATATTAAAATAACATTTCGCTTTTATTTAAAACAGATAAAAGTAGATACATCCATATAATTTAAAGAGGTTTTTATGACACAAACAGAGTTTCGACATCCAAAATGGTTTTATGATCTGCTATACTTTAGCTTTTATTTCATTATCAAACGGTTTTTTAACCATTTCCAATCCCTAAACATTTTTCAATCCAAAATAAATTGCTTGAAATTTTATTTATTTTTTTCCTATCGATAGCGAAACAATCGATATATCGACACGGCCGTGCGTAGCTTGTCCAGCTCTAGCGTGCCAGTCACAGCTGTTCGTATTTTCATAAGACTGCACATTTTCAACGAAATTAAAGCCGTAAAGCACCAATTCAAGGTAGTTACAGGCCAAATTTAAGATGCCAAAGGTGCGTCGCAGTCGCAAGCCCCCGCCAGATGGCTGGGAGCTCATAGAGCCCACCCTGGAGGAACTGGAGCAGAAAATGCGCGAGGGTAAGTAGGCAGCCGCCTTTTATTCGCACTTGAAAACATTGTTAAAAACTGTTAATTCTATATCCCATTAATAGCCGAGACGGAACCCCACGAGGGCAAGCGCATTACGGAATCGCTGTGGCCAATTTTCAAGATCCACCACCAGAAGACGCGCTACATATACGATTTGTTCTATCGGCGGAAGGCCATTAGCCGGGAGCTGTATGACTATTGCCTGAAGGAGAAGATCGCCGATGGCAACCTGATTGCCAAGTGGAAGAAGTCGGGCTACGAGAACCTTTGCTGCCTGCGCTGCATCCAGACGAGGGACACGAACTTCGGCACCAACTGCATCTGCCGCGTGCCGAAATCCAAGCTGGAGGAGGGTCGCATTGTCGAGTGCGTTCACTGCGGATGTCGCGGATGCTCCGGGTAGACGATGATGATGGACCCACGCCCATGGGACAACCCGAGAAAGTCCTTCATCCTCGCCCAACGTAGCTCGGTAGTTTCCATTTTAAAACTCAACTTAGTTTGTAAATACTTTTTATACAACAAACATAGCAGAACTTAAGAGGACAAAGCAAGACAAACGAATAAAAAGGTCGATGTAAAGCCGCTGAAATAAGGATTATGTAAATGCAAGTTCTGTAATATCTGTAGCCAAGCAAATACCTCAACGGGGGGTCCATTTTCAGCCTACCAATGTGACTTACAGGGAATATTGGTTAACTGGCGATTTGCCAAAGCCTTTGCTTCCATCGCAGGACTGTACTTTTTTCGTTTTGAGTTTTTTTGCATAACAGAAATCTATAAAATAACTGGAAAACTTTTTTTTTTAATAGTTTTAAGGACATAAAAATGAATTAGAAAATGTAGTTTACTGGAATATCACATTTTTTTTTTTAGTATTTTTCCCTATAATGTACTCCTATAAAATAAAATAAAATATATTAAAAATATATATTAATTTCTTGTTTCTTTCAATATCTAACAATTTGCATCTAAGAGAATTAAGGGATACACATATTAATCCCTTTACAGCATTGGAGTGTGTAAGAAATGTTACAAAGTGGCTAGATATGCGAATAAAATAGTTTAGCTATTTTATAACAACAATGTTTGTCATCTAATTGTATTCAAATTTTCAGAGTAAGCTCAAATAAATGCATTTAACTTTATTTTATTTAAGTATTATTTTTTTTTAACCAATTTAATGCAAAAGCCTTGTTACTGAATCCATGGAGATATTTCAAGATGAGCTGGAAATAAATAACGCATAAATAGCATTTATATATGCAACTCCATATATATTTATGTACAGTGTATATAGATTCTCTTCACGTATCCAAAGATAATTTTACAAACTTAGTCATTAGAAAGATTAGTCGGGGATTACACAAAGGGCACCCGAGGGGGTCCACCTCCAGTACATGCGGCAGGATGGCGCGCACCTTGAAGCGATAATGCGGCTCCTCGGCCAGCGGAGTATGCATCAGGGTGACGACCTTCAGCGCCTTGTTCGCCTTCAGCGCTCGGATGCTCTTCCAGTCGTCCAGCCAGTTGCCACTCAGCCCAAGCTCCTCGAGGCACTGGAGGTGTTCCAGGTTAACAATGCACTCCAATTGGTTCTGGCCCAGATCGAGGATCTTCAGCTTCTTGTTCGCCGCCAGGTTTTGAATGACCTTTACTCGGTTCTCCGCCAAGTAGAGCTCCCTTAGTCTGGGCAGATGCCCCAGGTTCTCGATCTTAACAATATGATTAAAGTAAATACTAAGTACCTCCAGGTGGGCCAGTGTATACAGGCCCTGAATTTTGGCTATATTGTTAATGCCCAAATACAGTTTTCGGAGATTGGTCAGCATCAGAATGTTCTTGATCTTCCTGATATAGTTGTTCTCCAGATCCAGGACTGTGAGCTTGGTGAGCTTCTCCAGATTCTCGATTACTCTAATTCGATTCGCTGCAAGGGCGATCTTCCTCAGCTTGATCAGCTTGTCGACGTTCTCGATCTTGGTCAGGCGATTGAAGCTGAGGTCCAGCAGCTCCAGGTTGGTCAACTCCTTCAGGTTCTCGATCCGAGCGATTTCGTTGTCCCACAGCGCCAGTTCAACGAGGGACGTGAGCTTCTCCAGATTCTCCATCTTTGCAATACGATTCGAGTGCAGTCTTAGTGACTGCAGTTTCACCAAAGTGTCCAGGTTCTCGATCTGGGTTATCTTGTTGCGGCCCAAGGAGAGCTTACGGAGATGGACCAACATCTCCATGTGCTCGATTTTCCTCAAGTTGCACTCCTCGAGGCTTAGCCATGTGAGGTTTGTCATGACCGGATTTTCGATTACGGTCATAGGATTCATCTCAAAGGAGATCTTCCGGGTGACCAGCTTTTTTGCGATCACGAGATTGTACAGGAGACTGATGCTGAGGTCCATGCACTTCAAGTCGTGGAGATTCTGGATCTGTGTCAGGAGGTCGCGGTTTAGCGGCACATCCACAAAGGACATGCAATCAGAAAGTCTCTCGATCTTCAGCTTTACGATGTCCTGGAGGAGTAGGTCCGGAGGGTAGTATATGATATCGAGTCTGATTATTTTGGAGATGGAGGTAGTCTTCTTTTGTCTGTATAGTACTGTGTCTGCGTCGCCCATTTTAAAATTTTGTATTTTTGTATGTGTAAGCAGTATTCCCTTGAAAAATTCTAGCCCGACTGACCTATGGACTCCAGTTGGTGAGCTTGTTGTGAATCCAGTTGTGACTAGCCTGTGCCGGGTAAAGTGATCTTTCAGTCTGTATCGGAAGAGAGCTGAGCAGGAGCAACTACTACAGAAAACGCGTTATAACGGTCACACATAGTATCACGGTGCTGCATTCCGTGAGGCTGAGCTTGATAAGTTTACCTGTTCCCTAACTGTTCTGTATTAGAAATAAATAACCTCACCGCTGATTTAGAAGGAGAATTCTCTTGCTTAATCCGCTTGCTTTCTGCAGAGGCTGGGCAGAGAAATTTTCAGACTCGCGAGTCAGGGCAGTGGGCACCTCTGCTTCACAGTCAATGGGTTAATAGCATTTTTACAATGGGTACCCCAAGCTAAGTCCAAAATATATTTAATAGTTCATTTACGGAACCTAGATAATTATTAATTCTATTGAGTACAACTTCAGGTTCGAATATTACGCATTTCTCTAAATAATTAGGTAAAATAATTAATGAAATATAATTAAGTTATTGTCTGGTGACTTTTTCAAGTCCTACAAGTATTTTTTTCATTTCTTTCATTGTAAAAAACAATAAATTGACCATCAAAATCGACGTGGCTTGCTCTAATGGAATTTTCAATAGTGAAACGAAAATTAAATTGATATTTATTTGCCCCCCCCCACAAAGTATTTCGTGTCTGGTTTTTCGCAGTTTCCCTTTAACCGATATCTACTATACATAGATTTTAATTTAATGCCTTGGACAATTTATTGCTGCGCTGACATAATTCAAACTCAATGTCGTTTGGGGATGTGGATGCGGCGGAATCTCCTTCATGTGCGTATTTATGGTCGCCCGCTTCTCGATTTATTGTACCCTTGCAGGCCGGGTATTATCATTTCACGTTAAATTGGGAAATACTATACTATAATTCCCAACTGGTTCTAGCAACTGCTGGCCTATAATAGTGACTAATTTCCTCGGAAATTCCTTCGATTGATTCCTTGATTCCTTCCTGGATCGAGGATTTCTTGAGGATTCACAGGTGAAAAATATTCACTTATGAAAAAAATTCATGCATGAAAAATATTCACTTATGAAAAATTTTCATGCATGAAAAAAAATTCATGCATGAAGAATTTTCATGCATAAAAATAAATTCATGCATGAAAAAAATTCATGCATGAAAAAATTCCATGCATGAAAAGAAATTCATGCATGAAAAATGTTCATGCATGAAAAAAAATTCATGCGTGAAAAATTTTCATGCTTGAAAAAAAATGCATGCATGAAAAAATTTTATGCATGAAAAAAAATTCATGCATGAAAAAAAATTCATGCATGACAAAATTTCATGCATGAAAAAAATTCATGCATGAAAAAAAATTCATGCATGAAAAAAAATTCATGCATG
>VNJZ01011630.1:0-217903 GCA_008042795.1 Drosophila asahinai
CGTTCTGGAAGGCCACCTAAGCTGACGGATCGAGAGAAGCGGGACGTTTTGAAGAGTGTGAAGCTGAATCCTCGATTAACAGCCTTCAAAATTAGTCAGGACATCAAGGAGAAGTTCAACAAAGATCTTCATGAGGATACAATCCGAAAAATTTTGAAGAAAGAGGACTTACATGCCCGTACTGCGCGGAAGAAGCCCTTAATATCGCCGGCAAATAAGAGAAAGCGAATTGATTTTGCCAAAAAATTTGTCCAGGAGCCTGCAGTGTTCTGGAACAAGGTCCTATTCAGCGACGAGAGTAAATTCTGCATTTTTGGAATAAAAGGGCGAAAACTGGTGTGGCGTAAGAGCGGTACAGCGCTGGACGTGCAAAATCTTGCTCCGACTGTAAAGCATGGTGGTGGCGGTGTGATGGTATGGGGGTGTATGGCGGCAAGTGGAGTCGGAAACCTGGTGTTTATCGAGTCGACCATGGACCACAAGGCTTATCTGCAAATTTTAAAAGATAATTTGCATGAAAGCGCCAGGAAATTAGGGTTAGCTGAGGACTTTTGGTTCCAGCAAGATAATGACCCGAAGCATACAGCCCACAATGTGAAGCTATGGTTGCTCTATAACACAAAAAACCAGTTGCACTCGCCACCTCAGTCGCCAGATTTGAATCCCATAGAGCATCTATGGGATCATTTGGAGCGCAGGATCCGCCTTCGAACCATAACATCGAAGGCTATGCTGAAGGACGTCATTATGGAAGAATGGCTTAATATTTCCCAATCGGTGACTGAAAAATTGGTGCAATCAATGCCAAAACGTTTGGAGGAAGCTATAAAAAGAAAGGGGTACCCCACTTCATATTAAATAATAGAATTAAGTTCCATTATTAACGTACTTTGAAGTTTGTGCGCATATTTTTTCTGGCTAAAAATCCGTCACTTTTTCGTTTTTTAATTTTAATAAATAAAGTTAAGCTGGTATGACAATAAAAATTAAATATGTATATAATCAATAAACGTGTAAACAATATAAAAAAAAAATTAAGTCGATATCAACTATAAATATATGTTTTTTTAGCGATCAAAGTTAGGCATTGAGTTTGTACGCATACTTTTTCTGGTATGTGTATGTAAAAACAAGAACGAAAGCAAACTTCGGTAAACCGAAGTTTGTATACGCTTTCAGTCTGCAATTGGATCATTGAAAATCGATCCATTTTAGTAATGTTGAATATATATCGAATTTTGTAAATTTTACATTTTACAGTAGAATTTTACATTTTCATATAAATCGACCGATCGCCTATGCCAGCTATATATATATAGTTGGCCGATCTTAATAAAATTAAAACCGTAAAAAATGCTGTATCTACAAATTTAAAGAAATTCATTTAAAAACAGAGAAGTTAAAATTTTTGTATAACCTTGCAGACGGTATTATAATTTTGCCATTATATTTGCAACGCAGTGAAGGAGGCATCTCCGACCCCATAAGGTATATATATTCTTGATCAGCATCACCAGCCGAGTCGATCTAGCCATGTCCGTCTGTATGTCCGTCTGTCCGTCTGTCGGTTTCTACGCGAACTAGTCTCTCAGTTTTTGAGCTATCGAGCTGAAATTTACAGCATAGTCTTATTTCTTTAGCACGCAGTATACAAGTATAATGTATGTCGGAATGGCCGAAATCGGACTACTATATCCTATTTATGTAAGAATAAAAAAAAAAAAACTGAAGGGTCGTTTTATACCCCGAAGAAACGTGTCTTTGCGATACTGAGAAATGCCATATGCTTTACGAGTTTAGAACTGCCGCTTTTTCTAAAAACCATATCACAATTTAGTGATAAACTTAAACAATATCTTAACATTTATGGCCTACATTTAAATTATTTATATGTACCTATGAATACCTATTGAATTTGTTTAGTGTAATAGACAACGGAATTGGCGTGAACCAAAATTATCTGCCGATCCTCGCTTTGTGACAGAAATTTATTATTTGTCGTCGGTGTTGTCTTGAACCCAACAAAAATAAAATGTATGTTCGCGAGGGAGAAGCGAGGATCAATATTGATTTACACCTGCGAGGAGAATCAGTATTATCGCAAGAACAAAACCTTAAGAAACGGCGACAAGGCGTACGTTTGCAGGGAAAACGGATGCAACGCCAGGATCTATTTGAGTGCTGACATGAGCAATGTGCACTCAACAGAGCAGAGGATGGTGCACATTGCTCATGGAAGTCAGGGCAATGTTAGAAAAATCGAAAGGACAAAAATGATTTGCTGATCCTCGCTTTGTGACAGCAATTTCTTAGTTATTAAATATTAAAACAATATTAAATTTATGTGGGTGCGCGGAAACCGGGGAGCCCAAATTTTATACCTTCCCGAGGAGCAGCCGCTTTACACCAAGGGAAAAGTTCTCCGAAATGGAGAACGGACCTACATTTGCAGAGTAAGGAGCTCCAACGCGAGGGTTTATATGAGTGCTGACATGAGCAATGTGCACTCTAACGAGCAGGGGATGGTGCACATTGCTCAGGTCAGCAATGTGCACTCTAACGAGCAGAGGATGGTGCACATTGCTCATGAAAGTCCAAGCGTCCCACCCATAAGGAAAATTTAAATTATAAAATATAAAAATATATAAATATAATATAAAAATATAAACAAAAAAAACTATTATATTTATTTTAATTTTTTGTTTATTTATAGCTCAAATTCTGAAGCAGCAGCAGCTCCCTTGAGAGATGACCGCGGACGTCCGATATGTGATGTGAAGCCTGTCCCGCGTGTTTAATGTCGCCTAATGTCTAATGTGTTAATGTTTAGTTGTTAAGTGTAATATGTACTATTTATGTCTATTTTATATTTTTAGCACTTAATTTGTTATTAAAGCTTGTTTAAAGAAACATGTAACTTAGCATCCCATAAATGCACCTCTAAGCATGTACCCCTTTGTTAATAAAAATAAGCTTACGAAACATGAACTTCAAGTTTGATTATACTGGAAACGGGAACCTTTATTTTAAAGCAAGGATCATAAAGGGGATCTAATATCAATTTAACTAGGAAAACATAATTTATTAAACACTTTACAAAGCACTTTCATGTCTTCCCAAATAAACCCACTTTAAAAAACCGAATTTCTCAATCACAGCCACACATGTGTGACCTAGACCTAGGTTTTACAAACCTACAGTAAAAATATCAGCCTGATTTTGTGAATTTACTGAATTTATAACTACTTTCTACGCACAATTACTGAAGCAAACTTTCCAATGGAAACGACAAGATATAGTGGTACGATCAGGTAAATTTTTTTACAATATAATTATAACATTTTTATAGAGTTTTGGTGAAAGTTTCATAGCGATAGCACATCTAGTAAGTATTTATGGCCGCAGCTCCATACAAGCCCGACCACTGTGGGATGACAGAATATTTATGTTGCTATAATTTGCCTTCAATTACCGCAAGACCTACATATGTAAGTATTGTGGTGTTGGTGCCACTGCTCTCCCTGCTCTCACGGCATTTGCTGCAAACATTCACACGAACATGTTACGCTTCATGTTATGCATCAGCAAAGTTTTACATCTCTTCATTCCTTTTACCGACTGCTGCCAAACGACACCGTCATATAAAAATAAGTTCCCAAAAAATATCAGAAATTTTAAACAAACTTAAAAAATCAATTGAGGAGATGGAGGAGGTGTTGCGATTGCAAACCCAAGAAGATCAAAACGCTCCCGACGGCAATAGTGGGTTGCCTTTACCTTTGGAGTCATTGGTGGGGCTCAATGCCTTTGATGAAACATTAACAGATGATGTAGCGGAACAGATGGTAATAATTTTACATTTAAAATTATATTATATTTAATATTATATATATATATATTATATATATTGCAGAAAAACAAAATAATGCACGAAGGTAGCAGCGATCTGGGCCCGTTTGTGAGGAACGTTTTAAAAGCCGTGCTAACTGACGAATTGGCGTCCAAGCTCAGCTGGCGCGGCACTAGCACCAAGCCAAGCATACAAAAATTTAAATTGTTTTTCACTATAAGAGGCAATAATATTTTTTAAATTTATTATTGAAAATTAATATTAATTAAACAATTTTTTTTACAGATGTTAGCATTGCTAAATACCCGGAAAGAGAGGCTGAAATAAATAGTGTTTCAGCAGCATCTTGTCCATGCACAGGACAGAATAAATAAAAGAAAAAAACGGAATTTAAATTAAAAATGTGTTATATTTTTATAAAGGCACAAAAAATGTGTGCACTGCACTTTGCCTTGATCAATGCATCAGCAAAGCTTACATCTTCATTCCCTTTACAGACTGCTTCCAAAACAGATCGAAATGACAACCAAACACCAAACAAGAAGAAATTTTAGCCCTATTCAAAAGTCTGACGGTAGACTTAAGGGAGCTGAAAGGCGAAGTAGTTCAGCTGTTCTGCGACTGCTGCCAAACGACACCGTCATATTATAAAAATGAGTTCCCAAAAATTATCGGAAATTTTGAACAAATTAAAAAAATCAATTGAGGATATGGAGGAGGTATTGCGATTGCAAACTCAAGAAATTGAAGAACAAAACACTCCCGACGGCAATAGTGGGTTACCTTTACCTTTGGACTCAATGGTGGGACTTAATGCCTTTGATGAAAAGTTGACAGATGATGTAGCGGAACAGATGGTAATAATTTTACATTTAAAATTATATTATATTTTATATTATATATATATATGAAGAGATGTAAACTTTGCTGATGCATAACATGAAGCGTAACATGTTCGTGTGAATGTTTGCATGTAGGTCTTGCGGTAATTGCAGGCAAATCATAGCAACATAAATATTCAGTCATCCCTCTCAAATGATTGCAACTTGTTTTTGTAAAGCTCTTGTTTTTCATCTTCGTACCGTTTATTTAATGTCTCGATCCGCAATTCCCCTGTATTGTATAAATCGCCGATGATCGCACGGAATATTAAGTTTACATCTCTTCCTTTCCTTTACCGACTGCTGCCAAACGACATCGTGATGAGTTCCCAAAAATTAGCGGAAATTTTAAACATATTAAAAAGTTCAATTGAGGATATGGAGAAGATATTGCGATTGCAAACACAGGAAATTCAAGAACAAAACACTCCCGACGGCAATAGTGGGTCTTCAAAGCACTTACCTTTACCTTTGGACTCTATGGAGGGGCTTAATGCCTTTGATGAAAAGTTAACAGATGACGTAGCGGAACAGATGGTAATCATTTTACATTTAAAATTAATTATAAAGACGTGCTGAATAATATATTTTATATTTCAGAAAAATGAAATTCTGCACGAAGGTAGGAGCGATCTGGGCCCGTTTGTCAGGAACGTGTTAAAAGCCGTGCTAGCGGACGAATTGGCGTCCAAGCTCAGCTGGCGCGGCACTAGCACAAAGCCAAGCATACAAAAATTTAAATTGTTTTTCACTATAAGAGGTAATAATATTTATTAAATTTATTATTGAAAATGAATATTAATTAAACAATTTTTTTTACAGATGTTAGTATTGCTAAATACCCGGAAAGAGAGGCTGAAATAAATAAAGTGTTTCAGCAGCATCTTGTCCATGCACAGGACAGAATAAATAAAAGAAAAAAATAAAATTAATATTAAAAATGTGTTATAGTTATTACTGAAAACTCACACCTACCAAGCTGAGACAGATTTACACAAATACAACATTTACCCAGGACAATTACGAACGAACTTTCGCCCACTACTCCAGACTGATACGCGAGGACGAACTCATGAGGACGGAGACCAAGGACTTATGTCAACCACAATTATGGAAAATAAAAGAAGTGTGCGGGCGTTATTTCAGCGTCTCTCAAGAGCCACTTGCTCTATTTAACGTAAACAATAATATTTTAGACACTGCTGGACGGAAACTTAACTATTACGCTGACACATACGGGGTGCAAAACGGGTACGGTGACGAAGACAGACGACGGCTGTGGTTGCTGTCAGCCGCAATGGAAAACATAAAATTTCCACCTCCTCCTCCTCCGGAGGATCCCCCAGAGGAGCCGCGTCCAGTTCCAGGTCTAGATAGACGGAGGAGGCAAAATCTAAGGGGAGCCCAAATTTTGTATTTTCCGGAGGAGCTGCAGTTGTATTCGAAGGGCAATGTTCTCAAAAATGGGGAACGAACCTTTGTATGCCGAGTAAGAAGCTGCAACGTGAGGGTTTATATGAGTGCTGACATGAGCAATGTACACTCAGCAGAGAAGAGGATGGTGCACATTGCTCATGAAATCCAAAGCATCTCACCTACAAGGTAAATATAAATTAAGAATTATAAATTTTATGATGTGATTGGTTTTTTTTTTAAATTTTTTATATTTTAGTTGAATATCAGCCTGCGGTTAACCCCGCAGCAAGGGCAAGGATTCTGGAGGCTTTAACGACCATTCCAAAAAACATGGCGACATTGGCGGCCCATATTGCCGGGGCTCCAATAAAAGCGATCAGGTCCCGGAGCAGGTAGTTCTTCTGGAGGCGCCTCGTCCATTGTGGGAAGATCACTCGTAGGGCACTTAATTTGTTTCATTAGAATCATCATTTTAAAAATTTTCCTTTTGTCTCTGGACCTTGCCCAACGAAATTAATCTTCGATGCTTGGTTTTTGGCTTTATTCCTACCAGCTCCAAAAAATCCTTGGTGGCGTTTTTGAAATTCATAGGAAATCCCGGCATAAAATCTCCGTCAAAATTCTTAATTTGGCCAAAGATAATGTGAGGAGTAAACTGAGAGAAAAATAAGAAATTTTATAAAATATTTGAATTATTACCCATTTCAGGTAGATAGGCCATTATGACCAATGACCGATTACTATAACATTAGGATCTTTCAGGCGATCCAATTTATGCCCTATGCCCAAGGTTTCCCTGCTTATACGCGATAGGGTATAGTTGGCACTACTTTAAAACTAATCGTCTTGTCCGGATCTATGTGGAAGAAACTACGGCACACTTCTTTCAGCTTATTAAGTTCCGTGTGGCATAAATCTTTGTTCGAACAGTCCTTGAAATTATTAAATGAAGAAGCGTACCTATCCTTGTCGAATATTCTGCCCGAGTAGATGCCTCTCAGAACAGAATCTATGGTGCCATGACGTTCATCCAAATATGTATAGTTCCAGGACTGGGGAGTCGAAATTGGGTAAATGATAATTTACCGGTTTATTATCGGCAATTGTACCCATCAAGTATTGCTCTGTTAAAATCCATACAAAAATTAGGATCAATAGATAAACTACAACTTTCGTCGCCATTATGGAGGAAGACGCTTGTCCCTTTTGGCAGAAGCTTTTTGATCTCTGAGAGCTCTCGATCTCGATCTCTCTGCTTCTGCCGCAAGGGACGAGTTTCCTCCAGACCGGACGAGGTTCAAAAATATTTTTTCAACGCGATCCGCGTCCCCGGCTAAAATAAATAAATTATACTATTTGCATTTGCCATTTTATCTGTATCTGTTGCCGGGCTGTGTTCAAAGCACAGTCGTCAAATATATCAAACTATCGATATATCGGTATTTTTTTATACAAATAATATATTTTTATCGTGATATTGGTTTTGCCTAAATATCGAAAATATAATATTTTCGACTTTTCATTCGAAATATAACAAAAACAAGGTGTGCCAAATAAGATACAAATAATATATTTCTAAAATAATGTTTTATTTTATACATGAGAATGGTTGATTCTATTTTTTTATTATTAAAAAACAAATATCAAAAATTTCGAATATTTTATATCGATACTTCCGCGATCGCACCCATACCTACACCACCCCCACCATGGATTTTTTGCTCCAAAATTCATTCTTATTCAAAATGCCCAACGAACAGATCGTGATGATCATAACGATATGAGTTACGTTAACTTCATAACCTAAACCATGGCCAAGACAGAGTATAGAAGCGTTTCAACGCATGATTCAGGTTGAGGGTGATGGCAACGTCAAATCCGTCGACTTTATGTCAATTATCGCTGATTTTTTTTAGGTATTGCCTTTTATCATCATTTTCTATTATAAGAAAAAGTGTATCTAAGCAGTGAGTCAAAACGTGAAGACAATAGTCACCCTCTCGCTCTCTCGCACTACAGGAACACTTTTCTCTAGTTGTTTTAAGAAAAATTTTCTTGTTTTTAGAAAAATTTTATGTCGTAATAAGAAAAAATAAATTTGTATGGTGATTTTCGTGAAGATACAAGGTCTAAAATTATTATGAGTGTATATACAGAGAATAAAAAATTAAAGACACAAAATAAAATATTTACAATTTCAATTAAATTTATTTCAATAATAATAAGAATTAATTTGCACATTTTTATGCGATAACAATGAGTAGGGGAGCTCTTGCTACACTGCCCCCCAGCAGTGTGTGAGTAGAGTAAAGACCAATAAAAAAACACAAAACAAAGTAAAATACTGACCTACGCATTGTAATATCAAAATTTAAATATTTTTTTTATTTTTAAGTAAAATAAAAAGGTTTTTTGTCTATGTTTAAATTTTCGGACACGGTGGACCTTCTGTTGGAAATGCCCATATGGTACGATGGGATTTGAAAATATAAAATATGCCTAAGTTTGTTATATTTGTAATTTGACCAAAATGGACTGATTTTCAATATCCAATTGCAAACTGCGAGGGTATACAAGCCTCGGCTTGACGCTGTTAGCTTCCTTTCTTGTTTAGCCTAAAATAAGAGCCATTTTGTTGCTTTACAACCGAGATCGGCACGAACCTATACTCTCACACGCGCAAAAGAGAATAGAAGAATCAGTGCAGTCACATTCAGTGTTGCCAAATCAGCTTTTTTCCCGTCATTTTTAGATTTTTTTATTCTTAACTTGCGGGTATATTTTACAAACACTGGGAAGCGGGAATTCTAGCTCTTATTTCTTTTTTTATAGCAAAACTCTATCGAGAGACGATTAGAGTCGAGAAAAGACAGAATAAATTTATATCTTTATGTGCAAGTTCACGCTGAAACATATTTGTCAAAAATGCCGAAAGTGTTTAAGCAAAACTTCCGAGACGCTTGGCTTGGCTTCAGCACCCGGGTTTTAAGACTTGGAAAGATGAATCGGCTGCCATCCGAGGTTAATACAGTTATTGCAAAAGCACCAAATGCAATAGATTGAAATGTTAATTACCAAATTTGGTAGCTCTTGCTCCTATAGTTTCTGAGATCTATTGTTTCAGACGGACACGGCTAAATCGACTCGGCTGGCGGTGCTCATCAATAGTGCATAGTTTATGTTGTCGAAGCTGCCTCCTTCTGCCTGTAACATACATTCACGGTTTGCACGAAGTTTTAATACCCTTGAACTCCATGGGTACCAGGTATAAAAGGTGAAAAAGTTATGCACTTTTTTTCAGATTTTTTTTTAATAAATTGATTTTTTTCTTTTTAATTGTAAAATTTGTATAAAAATCGTAACGTTTTTTTTCAGCTTTTTTTCTACCCTTGTCCCGTCGAAAACAGTTTTTTTTCAGCATTTTTTCAGCAAAAGTGGGCAACACTGGTCACATTGTAATTGTAGGGATAGATTTAGTCTTTTTTAAAGTTAAATATCTAGCTTGTAAATCATAGCTATTTTTTTTATTATATTATAGAACATTTTTTTTCTCATACCTAACCATTAAAAGTTCACTTTTCACTCATACAACTGCAATGTTGACAAGCGAGTGCGGACCACTACTTTAAAATCGCTGTAAAGGGAGCAAAAAAAAATATGGCTACATATGTTGTCATAAAAATATGACAAAGAATAACTTTAAAAAAAATCTTTATACAATATTTTTAATTTTTTTATACATTGCAGAATTGCATTTGTGTAAGTAATAAATAAAACAAAGTGGCTAGTGGATATCATAAAAAATATTGTAATATTGGTAAAAAAATTGAGACTAAAAACAATTTTCCCGCAGTCGTGCGTTGTTTATATTTTGTGCTAACTCCATGTACAGAGAGATTACATTTATATTACTCATCTGATAATTAATCAGAATCCGAAATAAAAACACACATTTGTATAGTGAATAACATCTGCAAAAAAACATTTATGTAAATAGGTGTACCTGCAAAAAAATTGGCGATTATTGAACCGGTAAATACAAACTTCTGTGAGTCGCGCAAGGCAAAATAAAATTCAGGGGAATGGAAGAAAGCGAAACTAAAGTAACGGTACGAAGATGCAAAACAAGAGCTTTACAAAAACAAGTAAGAGATCTGCAGTCGAGTGTGACCGACTGTGGGATACCCGGTACCCAAAGCTTTGTGGATGAAATTAAAAGGCACAAGGGGATGGCTAATTCACTCTATTGAATTATGCTTAACGGTAAGAAGGTAGAAGAAAATGTGGATTTAATGATAAATGATACAATTAAGAGTTAAGAAAACACACAAGAGAGCTTGCAAATTAACACGTATTTATTGCACTTAAGCGATAATTACACAAAATACGCACAATAGAAATATGTAAATATCTGAATATAAATTACATAGTACAAATGTTCTGTCATTTCAAATATACGATCACAATCCGAAATAAAAAACACATATAGTGGATAACAGCTACAAAAACATTTTAAGAGGTGTGTATAATGTACAATATATGTATATGTTTGTGGATATAAGTATGTACGAACGCATGCACAGCATAATTATGAATGTAAAACGCTTTTAAAGCTTTCATTTTATGCGACGATTTAATCAAAAATGTACATACAAAAAGGCAAATCTTTTCTGTGAATTTATATAATACTAAATTTGATCGATCTTCACTAAATAACTGACAAAAGGTAAGTACTTTTTATAGGTAATTTTCGGAGACTTATGCACTAACAATTTCCATAAATGTAAATGCGTCAAAAATTGACCCAAAATATTTGATAGTTTTTATGCCATGTGCAGTTTTTTTCTAAATCTGAGATTAGAGAGCGATTTACAAATAGAGTTTCTTTCCTTTTCCTGTAGAAGTTTATAGATTTTGGTAAAAATGGACATAGATGTGTCTAAAATTGAGTGAGTTGCGATCAAATCAGATCCTGTATGTTGATTTTATCTAATAATTCAGTTAACCTTTTTTTTTCTTCTTTTCTTCTTTAATTTCTTGCTTCAGCATATTTGGTTAAGTTGAATTTTCTTGTAAATTGTAAATGGAACTTTAAGTGACTTAATCTTAAGTGTTGCTATCTATTTGCTTAAATAATTATCGAAATCCGGCAACAGAACGTATCAAAAATAATTGTATATCATGCAGGAGTTTGAGAGATAAGAAAGAGAGCTGCTGCTGTGCTGCTGCTGCTGCTGCTGAGGTAGGCATTCTATCCTATGCATCGTCTGCATCACTACTCATCATTTCCGACACTTCCTGGCCGAGCTCCAGGGCCTGTTTGCGCAGTTTGAGGGCCTGAAAGGGTTGCAATTCGCATAGCCATTCGTTATTGCCCATTAATTCAGACTTACCTGAGTTCTGAGCTCCTTTTCGTGGGTCACCAGTTCCTGAATCTGTGACAGGACTGTGGCGCAGCTGCGCTGATCTATCACCCAGCGCAAATAGAGATCTGCGAGTGATACAAGTCAGTAATAAATAGCAAGAGAAATCCCATTACTCACCGCTCCACAGCTCCAAACTAATGGGCGCCACCGATGGCCATATCACACTGGCATTGGGCTCGTAGAGGGGATTCAGTAGGGTTTGCAGGACGTCCGGCCGGTTCAAGTATGACCACAGACTCGTGGTCCGCGTGTGCACGTTCAGCTCCTTCCGCTCCCGCTCCGAGTCGCAGAGGAAGGTTCCATACTGCGAAAAGTGGCTGTGCTCGAAGAGAAGGACAAGCAGTTGCGTGCTGAACTCGAAGCTGCAGGGGAACTGCGTGTACAGCTGGTAGATGCAGTCCAAAAAGAGCACAAAGGTGGCCCCCGAGGTTTTCTGGCGCGTCTGATTCGGCGTATAGCAGGAGTAGCGATGACGGGAGGCAAACGGATGCCCCGCCTGGATCCACTCGCGCTCTATCAACGCCTGAAGACTGGAAACATCATCGAGAAATATAAATAAGCTTTCTGGGCATTCCCTGAATGCGGGACTCACCCCCTCACAGTGCGGCAGTCAGGATTGAGGATGATTTGCACCAGCGATGTCACAATCAGCGTCGAGTCCAAGCCCTTGGCCCCATGCACCAGCACCGGGCTGCCCTCCTGATCCAGACACTGGGCCACCACACAGGAGGCGTTGAGCGAGTTGAGCACCAGACTCAGCCAGCCACTGCCCTCCAGTCGCGACAGCCACTTGTCCGTGCTGCAGCCCAGGTCATTGCAGGCCTCTATCAGCCGGGCGAAGCTGTCCAGTATTGAGGCAGGCGAGCTGACATTCCCGATCGAGCGATTCACCTTCTTCCACTGCGAGTAGTGGAGGTCCGTTTCCGTGTTGGACTTGCCCTTGCCCCAGGTGTCCACGATGAAGCCCTTTCTGCTGCGCCCCAGCACCAGATTGAGGATGGCCTCGTCGGCCCGGCAGCGCTTGATTCCTTGAATCGACAGCGGCTGGGAGCTGCGCATCAGCGTGGCCTGTGAATCATTACTCATAATGCATTAATCTAATCACATTTGTGGGGGGGCGCGCGGCTTGTAACTTACGCCATTCTCGTGCCTGTAGCTGAGGATGGGGAATCGTCCGCCGTCGCGAAATGAGGCGGAGAGCACTATCTGCTCGTCCGTAATTGCTTTAGGTACAATTAGCGTGGCGCCATATGTGGCACAGACGCTGAAGTCTCTGTTGACGTTGCTGATGCGCCACTCGCAGGCGATTGCCCCGCCACCCAGTCCACCCAGTCCACCTTGGAGGGCGTCCATCGCATAGCCGTTCTGCAGGGGATGGGGAATGCCACCGCCACTGTTGCTATTAATGGAACTGCCCAGCGTTGATGTCGAAGGCATGCAAATTGTTATGTTGGCCACATTCGGTGAGGAAACACCGCCCATGCCCACACCGCTGATGAGCTTGGCGAACTCCAGTTCGGGCCTGTGTGTGTGAGTGGGGAGGATAATTGAATTGTGGCCATTTTGCTGGCAATGCCTCCCTCTCACTCACCTAAACATCGTGTAGCCGTCCTCGAGGATGGTGTACATGGGCCTGTAGAAGAACGGATAGAGCAGCTCGGTGTTCTGTATGGCACTGAGAGCCTCCAGCGACGAGGCCACATTGAAGAACTCCTTGGCACTCTTGATCTCCAGCGAGATGATGCGCAGGTCCTTGCATTTGAGCGTGATGATGCCGCCAACCACAATGTTCTGTGTGAGACTGGGCTTCTTCTCCACACTGTCGATGTTCTTGTGCAGAAGCTGGAACGGGAGGAAGGGCAGGAAAATTCAATTAGTCCCTGACACCTTTACGCTCCATCGGAGCCGAAGCACATCGCAAAACGCGCACTCACCCACAGCTCCTGGCTGTTCTCCTGGCGAGCGCTCAGCAGCAGATGATGGCCAGTGATGCATAACGTTCCCACTGTTGCACCCGCACCCGTACCTGTCCCCGCCTGCCCTGGATCGTGCAGCAGGACGCCGTCCAGCTTGGGGGTCTTTATCAGGTCGGCAAATTCCATGGCGAACCCCCCCGGAGACGGGAGGCAGCGCACACACACAACAGCCCCCCTCAGCCGCTACGGGGTGTCCAATTTGATTTCGCTCACACTAATTAGCTTTTAGCATCGTGCTTTGCCCTGCCACCATCCAATCCCCGGCTCCAGCTCCCTGCTCCTATTTGCCACTTGATTGCTTCTGTTGTCGCCGCCGCCGCCGTCGCTTCCTGCTCTTCTCTCCCGGTATTCTCCCGCCTTCCTCTCACGTTTTAAACCAGCCGCTGGCGGGTGCTGTACGGGCGCTGGCTGAGATTTGGGCGGATATTCCGGCTTTGCTGATCTGCGGCAATCCCGCGAACTCGTTCCGGGCAATTGATAAATACGCTTCACGCCCCCGCTTACTGCCCAGATTGCATTTCTTTCTTTGCTGTCTTTCCGTCCCGTCCGACTCTGTTTTTGTGGAGCTTTTGCGCCAGTGTGACCGTTGCGAAGTTTCGCGAAAAGCTTGGTTCCGCGAATATTGCAATGAGGTGCCGTTACTTTTAACAGAAAAGGTTATTTTTAAATTTAAATTAAAGAATGAAATTGTAGTTGTAATCAATGCATAATAAAAACAGAAAAACCACACACCAAGATCTTTTTTAAGAAGATAAAGCCAACTTCTTAAGCATCTGTTATTTAATGAATTAAAATGCTGTTTATATGATCTTGAATGACATTAATGAATAGAGAATTCTCTGACCCAGATTTCTCAATGTTACATTTTTGTGGTGCCTTCAACAAGTGGCGACTTGAAACCGCAATGGAAGCCATGGAAATGCAGCAGCCAACAATGCCTCCAAGTTAAGCCACATCTCAAAATCCCGATCAGTAACTCGTTGATCGTCTTGTTGAACGGACGGACTGTCAACCGAAGCAACCGATCGGGATGAAAAAGTGTAGAGCCTCCTCCAGGATTCTGGTGATTGGAGCGGGTGCCTCCGGTATAGCCGCCGCCACCCGACTACTGCAGAACAACTTTAGCAACGTCCAGATCCTTGAGGCGGAGGACCGCATCGGCGGGCGGATTAACACCATTCGGTTTGGGGACAATGTCATCGACGAGGGCGCCGAGTGGTGTCATGGGCAAGAGCGAAACTGCGTCTACCAGCTGGTGAAGGATCTCGATATTGTGGGCTTCACCGGGAATTTCTTCGCCAACGTGCACATGGTGCGCTCCAACAAGGAGATGGTTCCCCTTGAAGTAGGTCACGCCCTGCACGGCATCGCAACGGCGTGTGTGCCACATGGACCCATTGCAGTAGAGGAATCGATCGGCAGTCACCTGGTGGAGCATTATTGGCAGGAGATTAATAGACAGTTGCCCCATGTAGAGCGTGCCGTAGCCGCCGAAGCCTTGGAGTGCTTCGCGAGACACGAGAGCTCCATTGAGGGTTCGGATAACCTGTTCGAGGTGTCCGGTCGCGCCCACGTTGAGTACGACGAGTGCTCTGGCGACCAGCTGGTCCACTGGCGCGGCAAGGGCTACGCGAGATTCCTTCGCTTTCTGATGAAGGTCAGCGAGGATGAGCCCGCGGAGCTGGGACTACTCGAGGGCCGCGTCCGGCTCGGAATGAAAGTTGTCAAAATCGAGGCGCTCGATTCCGACAAAGTGAGAGTGGTTTGCGAGAATGGAGACATCTCTGAGGTAGATCATGTCATCTGCACAGTATCCTTGGGTGTCCTGCAGGAGCAGCATGAACGTCTCTTCACGCCGCCCCTGCCGCCGGACAAGGTGAAGGCCATTCGCAGCCTCCGGCTGGGAACCGTGGACAAGCTGTTCATGGAATTCGATGTGATGCCATTTCCCGAACATTTCGTCGGCTTCTACTGCCTGTGGCGGGAAGAGGAGCTGAAGGAGCTCCGCAGCTCGGAGTACGCTTGGCTGGAGGGCATCACCGGCATTCACAGGATCACCAATCAGTCGCGCGTGCTAGAGGTGTGGATTGGCGGTCCGCATGGTCGCCGCGCGGAGACCCTCACAGATGAGAAGGTCCTCGAAGGCTTGCAGTGGCTCTTCCGCAAGTTCCTCACCTTCGAGGTTCCGGCGCCCAAGCGATTCCGGCGTTCCAAGTGGTTCTCCAATCCGAACTTCCGCGGCAGCTACAGCTATCGCACCACGCGAGCCGACGAAGTGAACACTGGACCCTGGGATCTGGAGACGCCGGTCATGGGACCCCATGGGCATCCGAGACTGCTTTTTGCCGGAGAAGCCACCAGCAGGAGGCACTACTCCACGGTACACGGTGCCACAGAGTCTGGCTTTCGGGAGGCAGATCGATTGATCGAATATTACGGTTCATGTAACAGAAATTCATGAAGTTTGATACATTAAAATTTGCAAAATTATTTGTCAATCTAAGCTACAAATTATGTCTATAAAATATCATCCTTAACCACATTTAATCAAAGGAAATTTGTATATAAAACTTATCATTGTTGTTATTAATAAATAATAAAAAAACACATATGGGCCATGCTATTATATCATTGTATCATGGAATGGGATACTTTTTAATTAACTATAAACTCATAAACAGCTTTCCCTCGATAAAATTTAAAAGACGAGAATTAGTTCAAAAGCTCGATTGAAATTTGAAGAAAAATTGGCGCCTTGCCTATCGGCAATCTATATCGCAATCGAAACAAAGCGCAAATATGCGATGTTTCGATACTATCGCAAGTAGTCGGACTCAGCTGTGATTTTTTGACATAACAAATAACAATTTTAGTAAATAAAAATGCAAATAATTCGAAATTTCAGCCGCAAACTTCTTAGACACCAATACCTCTGCCCGCCAAAGGTGTCCTGCCTGTACTACAGCACAGTTAAAGGTGAGTTTCCCTCGTTTTCATTCACAAAAACCAGCGCCGGCTAAATGATTCCTGCTTGTCCTCTGTCAGATGCATCTAAGGAACTGCCTTTGGCCGCTGGGTACCAGCCCAAACCGGTGGAGGAGGCCTATTGGGAGCGAGAGAAGCGCCAGGCGAGCCTGCCCCAGCCGAAGAGCCGTCGCTGCAAGCGTGGAACCTACCGTATGCTGCTCCCACCGCCAAATGTGACCGGAAGTCTGCATTTGGGACACGCACTCATGGCCACCGTGCAGGATGTGATTGCCCGCGAGCGCCGGCAGCTCGACTTTGAGGTGGACTGGGTGCCGGGCACAGATCACGCTGGCATTGCCACCCAAGTGGTGGTGGAGCGCACCCTGGCCGCTTCGCAGGGAAAAACGCGCCAGGAGCTCGGACGGAAGGCCTTCCTGGACGAGGTGTGGCGCTGGAAGGCGGAGAAGGGTGCCGGCATCGTCCAGGATCTGCGACAACTCGGCTGCAGCCTCAACTGGGAGCGCGAGTACTTCACCATGGACGAGAAACAAGCGCATGCCGTAAACGTGGCCTTTGAGCGACTCTTCGAAGAGGGTCTCATTGTCCGGCGCAATTCCCTGGTCAACTGGTCCACCTCCCTGCGCTCGGCCATCTCCGACATCGAGGTGGATGTGCTGGACATCAAGGAACCCGTGGAGATCGCCGTTCCGGGCTACGAGAGGAACGTGCTCTTTGGCCAGATCTACGACTTTGCCTATCGCATCGTGGATGGGGAAACACTGCCGGATGGGACAGCCGAGGAGATCGTGGTGTCCACCACCAGGCCGGAGACCATTTTGGGCGACGTGGCCGTCGCCGTGCATCCGCTGGATCCGCGCTACAGCAAGTATAGGAACAGAGATGAGGTCAAGCTGAAGCATCCCTTCCGCGAGGAGACGATACCGCTGATCTTCGACATCGCCGTGGACCAGGAGTTCGGCACAGGGGCTGTGAAGATCACGCCCGCCCACGACAAGTTCGACTTTGAGCTGGCCACGCGCCACAAGCTGGCGCCGCGTCAGGTCTTCAACGAAACCGGTCACGTGACCGAGACCCATCCGGAGTTCAAGGGCAAACCGCGGTTCGAGGCTCGCGAACTGATCGTCCAGAAGCTGGAGGAGATGGACCTGCTGCGCGAGGTGCGCGCTCACAGCATGCAGTTGCCCTTCTGCTCGCGCTCCAAGGACATCATCGAGTACATGATTGTGCCGCAGTGGTTCCTCAAGAGCAAGGATCTGGCCAGGGACGCCCTCTCCGAGCTTCACAGCGGCCGGCTTCAGATCCAGCCGGCGAACTTCGAAACGGAATGGGAGCGCTGGCTGCAGGACTGCCGCGACTGGTGCATATCCCGGCAGCTGTGGTGGGGCCACCAAGTGCCCGCCTACCAGGTGACCGACACCGCCAAGGGCACCCAGCACTGGGTGGCCGCTCTCAGCGAAGAGGCGGCCCGGCGGAAGGCCAAGCAGTTGGTGGGCAGCGATGCCTTCACACTGACACGCGACCCCGACGTACTGGACACCTGGTTCTCCTCCTCGTTGCTGCCATTCTCCGTGGCCGGCTGGCCGGATGAGAGCTACAGGGAACGGTATCCCCTGGACTTGATGCAAACTGGCCACGACATCCTGTTCTTTTGGGTGGCGCGCATGATGATGATGGGCCTGAAGCTGACTGGCCAGGCGCCCTTCCAGAGGATCCTTCTAAACGGCATCGTGTGCGATGCCCAGGGCAGGAAGATGTCCAAGAGTCTGGGCAACATTGTGGCGCCACAGCAGGTGGTGCAGGGCGCCAGCCTGGAGGTAAGCTCTACTTCTAGATACTTTATATTATTCCCTGATCATTATTATGGCTGCAGAGCCTTAAAGCTGGTCTGGAGCAGTCCTGCGAGGCGGGCATCATCAAACCAGCTGAGCTAAAGACCTCCCTGGCTGGCCTGACCAAGATGTTCCCCAAAGGCATTCAGGAGTGCGGCACCGATGCCCTGCGCTTCACCCTGCTGAGCCACAACATCAAGAGCCACTTCATCAGCTTCGATGTCAATGCCTGTCACACCAACAAGCTGTTCCTCAACAAGATCTGGCAGGCGATGCGCTTCACCCTGGGCTCTGCCAAGGCACTGGGCGTTTCTCTGCATGATTTCGAGTCGCTGAATGGCGTCAGTCTGGGCCTATGGGATCGCTGGATCATTGGCCGACTGGCGGATACCTTGTTTATTGTCTCCGAAAGCCACAATAATTACAATTTGCATGTGGCCACAGCTGCACTGAAGACGTTTTTCTATCAAAATCTCTGTGATACTTACTTGGTGAGTCTCTGTTTTAACCTTTGGTAAGTTTAATCTTAAATGGGTATGTTCTTACCTGGCAGGAGACCACCAAGACGGCGATAGGCAATCGCGAGGCCAGCGCCTACCTCCACGTGGGCACTCTGACCGCCTGCCTGAGCTGGGGCCTGCAGGCCATGTCCCCGTTCACCCCCTTCCTGGCCAGCGAGCTGCTGCAGCACGTGCCCGTTAATGTCGAGCTAAGGCTAGCCGAATTCCGAGACCCGAAGCTGGAGGAGGAGGTCAACGAGATTGTGAACGTCTGCCAGAGCGTGCGGCAGGTGAAGAGTCTCAACCAGATCAGCAAGCGCCATCGTCCCCTTCTCACCTTGTTCGCCCAGAACGCCGAGTCCCAGGACATCCTGCGCCGGCACTTGCCACAAATCAAGGTGCTAACGCGCTGTGATAGCGTGGAGCTGGAGCTGCTCGACGAGAACTCGCAGATCGCAGAGAAACAGAACTTCTTCTCGACGGCGGGAGCCCTGTGTTCCTTCGGCCTGAAGGTCTGCAGTGACTTGGCGCTGACCGACGATAAGCGTGACGAGATGCATCAGGCAAATGTGAAGAAGCTGAAGAAGCTGGTCAACGAGCTCCAGAAGTATCGCTTGCGGCTGGACAATGAGGCCTTCCAGCTGATGGCCAACAAGGAGACCAAAATTCATTTTGAAAATAAGGTGGGTTGGATTAGTTGGTTTTCTCATTTATTTTTATGATTTTGTTTGAATTTTACTAAAGGTCAAGGAGCTGGAGGCGGAGATCAACAGCCTCATGCGGCTGGCTGCGTAATCGTGATTATTTAGACTAGAAAATGCTGCTGTTACCGTTAAACCAAGCGACCAAGTCCTTCTCTGTTATGTTTTAGAATTAATAAAGACTGCAATATTTAAGAAGGGTTTTTTGTTTTTAATTTTATAATAGAAATTGAGATTTTTAAGTGGAAACTACAGCGAGAAATTAAAAGCCCTTCCTTCGGATTAGTGACTATCGATAGTCAGATAAGTTTGAATTAGGCGCCGGCAGAGTTAGTATTATTTGTGTGAGGTATTTGAAGTTATTGTATTTGGTCACACTAATTAGGCCAAATTTAAGCCAAGCTTTGCCGCGTAGAATCCACTCCGATTTGGCAAGATAAACTGGGGTATTTAATATTCAGAAGTGTATTTCAGATTAAGTTTATCCCGATATACATGAAGAATAAAACTCTGCTCATTTTTACCATTTACCAAGCTGCGGTCTTTGACTTGTTAAAGGCATATCCCCGGGATAATCGCGTCGGCGTCAGATACAAGTTTTTGCTTGGAATATAATTTAATAATTTGTAAGGCTTTCTAGCTTCTACTTATGTAAATTAAATTAAATTAAAGTATATCCCTTCGGCACTTGCGTAGCTGCTTGCGCAATAGCAGAGCATCCAGTTCGGCCTGCTTCCGTTTCTCCTCCTCCTCGATGTTTTTCCGTATTGTTTCCGCCTCAAGGTTGGCCTTCTCCGAGATAAAGTGAACCTCTGGCAGGACATCCAAAATGCCCTTTCGTATCAGGTACTGATAGTTCATGGCCACCGTGTACTTAATGTCCTGGCCCGTCACCTGGCTGAGTTCCTGCCAGTGGACGTACATCCAGTTCTCGTTTCGCAGGTCCTTTATGCTATTGAACACTGGGACAAAGTCGTCGATTTTTTGAATAAACACCCGACCGACTTCCATAATCTCTGGCTTCTCATGAAATATGGCCATGGATTCGGTGAGCTCGTCGCGCAGCTTCATAAGATTGGTCCACACCTCCTCTAGATCCAGCTGGGCTATGGGGTTGCCCTCGGTGGCATCCTGGAGCTTCAGGAAGTTGGCGCAGGCGTACCACAGATTTTTGTACGGCGTAAAGCTCTCAATGATGCTGTCCAGGAACTCCACGGATAGCGGTTCCAGCTCGAACAGTTCCTGGCGATATTGCAGGGTCTGGCTGACCTTTTCCAGCTCCTTGATCAGTGCCCAGGTCTTTTTAATATCCACGGACGTCTCCTGGGCACGATTCGTATTGAAGGCTAGGGAGTAGGCCTGCACCTCATCGTTGAGGGATTCCAGACGCTCCTCGAAGGCCTGGCACTCGCTGCCATGCAGTCGCAGGAACTCCTCGATATCAATTTTCTGCTCCTCCTTGAGGGTGAACAGGCGCACCATTATCTGGTGCGGCCAGGCATAGGCCTTCCACTTCATGGTGAACTGGTGGTCACTGAGATTGTAGAAGAAGCTGTCCAGCAGATCGTACTCCAGCCACATGACCTGTATATCCGCCTTGAGATCCTCCACCATGTCCGGCACTTGCAAGGCAAAGTCACGGATCTCGTACAGGTGCTCAATGCTCTGCGGCCTCTCGGCGATCTTTCGGAACATCTCCGCGCAGCGGTCCAAGAGGGCGTCGTTGGTCTCATACATCCGGTCCACGTAGTACTCGAAGATTCTCTTCACAATCTCGATACGCTTCTTGATCATGAACTGCTTCATGGTGTCCACGTTGATGTAGAACGGTCCGATGGTGATATATGCCGGCAGGATGACACGGACCTCTTCCTTGAGCCGCTTGTGCTCCAGTATGTCCCGCTTCACCTCGGACGACGGCTTGCGGGCCTCGGCATAGGCCGTCATATAATGGTTGATGTTCAGCAGGTAGAAGTCAATGAATCTCTCGTAGAGCCGGGCATAGGCCTTCAGGGGCAGCACTGCCTTGCCGTAGCACCTTCTCATCAGATCGTTCTCCACCAGGAACTGGTCCTCGATCAGCTCAACCGTCAGGATATACAGATTGGGGGCGTACTTGAGGTAGCTCATTACGGAAGCGTCTATCATCTTGACGCCGGCCGACTTCTCCAGACACGTCTTGTAGATATTCATCAGTGCCGGCTGAAACTCATCCGGATCCGTGGAGTAGAACACCTTGCGGTCATCGCTAATGCCCAGTGTCATCGCAAATACCGGCTTGTGGAATGGGAACTCCGTTTCGATGTAGTCGTTGGTCCACTTGTAGCCGGGCTTGAGTTCCAGGAACTGCTGGCACGGGTCACACACGAAGTGCGAGAAGTTGATCAGCGAGGTTTCGAGCAGGACCTGCATGGACTCCTGCATGCGGAACTTGACCTGCAGGATGAACCTGGAGATTTTGCACATCAGATAGACCGTCCAGGTGTTGAGCGATATATCCAGCCAGCCCTTGCCCAGCGCCCGCAGCACCACCGTAATGACCGTGGTGAGCTGTTGCGGCCAGTAGACCTTCAGGAACGTGGCCACGTTGTCGCTGTGCGCCTCCTGCGCCTGCAGGAAGTCGACCAGGGCCAGGGGCTTGCTGAACGTGCAGATGAAGATGGAGAGCGTCTCGATGTACTGGCACTCGTTGGCCACCCCGGCCATGGCCTCGGTGCCACCCAGGCAGTAGAAGAGGCTCGCCTTCAGGTAGTCGTAGCGCTTCTCTTGCATAGTAATGCCCAGAGCCTGCAGCTCCTGGCGCTCCTTGCCGGACACATCGACGGCGAAGGAGCGCGGCAGGAACGCCTTAAGGTTAATATTGCGAAACTGCGGGAACTCCTTGGGCATCTTCAGGATGAACTGTTCCAGTTCGTAGAGGGCCATCAGGCGCTCAAAAACCAGGTTGACCTCCGAGCGGAGTCGCCGCTTGCACTGCTCCGACACCGTGGCCGCCTGCAGCACCCGCTCAATGGGCTTGAAGCTGTAGAAGACCGTGGACTCGATGTCCTCGTGGAGGACACAGTCGACGATCAGCTCCATTAGCATCAGTTGCTCGCCCTTGTGGCGTTCGTGGACCGCAGCCTGGAGGCGCTGTATATACTTGTGCGGGTCCTCGGCCATGAACATGAACTGGAGCTTCGGCACCGAGTACGTGCAGCCGTCCTCCAGGGAGAGAAGCGTCCAGAGATCCGTGTCCTCGTGGTGGGCGGTAACCGCCGCCATGACCCACTGGCAGTTCAGCAGACTCTGCTTGAAGGGCAGGTAGGCCTTCGCCGGCAGCGGGTAGTGGGCGTCTCCGACGACGCCGAGCTCAAACCAGGCTGCCGGCGAGTTAATATCAAAGTTGCTGTCATCGAAGTAGCTCAGGGGGAACTTATGCGGGAAGGCGAACTCGGACAGCACGTTGTACTGCTCCTCCGTGGGCTGCAGCACATCGTCGGTGAGTCCCGCCCTGGCCAGCTCCTCTACCAGATTGATCTTCTG
Source organism: Drosophila asahinai (assembly GCA_008042795.1). Classification (NCBI taxonomy): domain Eukaryota; kingdom Metazoa; phylum Arthropoda; class Insecta; order Diptera; family Drosophilidae; genus Drosophila; species Drosophila asahinai. The sequence goes on from VNJZ01011630.1 coordinate 23,093, forward strand.
ATACTGACGCCGCCGCCGGTCCACCTCCACATCCTTGGGCAGTTGGCGCTTGGGCACGTATCGGGTCTGGATCACCTTCGGCAGAATCGTGGGCAATGGAAACCGATGGGGCTTGCCCGTATGGTCGATTAGCGTTAGCCAGCGCTGTGCCTCCTGGATGGGAAAGAAGACGTCGGTTAGCTGGTTCCTTGGAATGTACAGCTCCTGGAAGTTCATCACGGCCGTTCCAGGGCGTGGCGGCATTATGCATATGGCCTTCTCGGCCTCATGCTTAACCCGCAGCACATCGAAGCCAATGGTCATGCTGCTGGCGCGCTCATCTTCATCGCCATCCTGGGACGGTTCGGAATTATTGTCTGAACTCATTTCGAATCGAATCTTTTAGTTGTTGCTTGCTTCGTTGTCTTCAGTGTGTACGTTGTGGCGTTGTTCCCAAAGAGATCTGTTCTAAATTTGAGTTTAAAGAATATTCGTAACAATATAAAAATTATAAACACAAGTCGGCTAGAAACTAACTTTTTTCTACCCTTTCTCTGAGAGTTTCTTTAAAAATAGGTATCTCCTCCTATATTTACAATATTAATTATTTTCATGTTAGCTACCTAGGAACAAAAAGGAGCATGGCTCTACTTGGAGGCTCTAGCAGAAGCCTCACCACTTATACCTACCTAGACACCTAGGCTAGGACTTATTAAAAAATAAAATCAGTTTGAAATTATAACTCCCAGAATGTAGACGTTTGCATCATTTGCAGCCTATCATACATCTTGGTCCTTCGAGCCGGATCTCTTAGCTCCGTTCCCGGATCTCTTAGCTTAAAGGCTCTCTAAATAAGACTTATTTTGGAACAACTCAAAACTGTCATCTGTTAATTCCTATTTAGGCTTTAAAGTAATATCTCACGTTCGATAATTCCACAGAATATCTATATATTTTTTTTTTAGAATGCTTTAGTTCCTAATTAGCTCACTTTTGCTAATTATTACTTTCACAGACTTCAACTATGGTTAGTTCCAACACTTTCCAAAATATTAATTAAATAAAGGCATGGAATTCTAGCAATTGCTTTGTCCCAGCCACAAACATCCACTTCGATCTGCTATTCATATAAATCAAGTCTTTTATTTTCCCCAAAAATTACAGAATTGGACACGCGTTCTGTGAATACGAGAGATAGAATCCCCGATTCGAGATGTCCAGATCCTCATTCCCGTCCGTGACCGTATAGACCACGAAAGGCTTTGCCGCGGTGGTCGTGGACACCAGGCCCAGACCGCAGAAGCGATCGCTGGCCAGGGAGACGCCTCCTTGCGTTGGCGCTGGAATGACGATGTAATCGGTGGTGCACTCCTGGCTCTGCACCGAGGACGTGGCCAGGAGAGCCGGATCCACGGCTCCCACATCGTTTGTCAGCGTAAAGGAATACGTATCGGAGCTGACCTGGCTGTAGGTGATGGAGCACATGCCGGCCGCCTTGCGGATGCAGATCCCATACTTGGTATTCGCCAGCTGCCTGGTGCCCTGGACTCCAATGGAATTGAGGGCGGACGAGGCGGCCGAAACGTAGTTGAAGCTGGCGAGGGTGCCACTGCTGGGCATGTAGTACTGCAGGCACCCAGCGGGAGCCAAGGTGGCCGACGAGCAGCCCAGCATACGGATCTGGAACTGCCAGTTGCGGTTGAAGGTGTAGCCCGAGGAGGTGGCCACCGAGATGGTAATGGGACTGACGCCATTGAAGTCCACATACACATGCTGGCCGGAGTTCTCGCCGCAGATGCTGGGCACCTGGGAGGAACCCCCAGTAATGGTCAAGGCATCGGTGCTGCAGGATCCATCACCCGAGGGCGGCGCGAGCGATAGGGATAGGAAGTCCACGCGCAGCTGGCAAATGCTCGAATCCGGGGGAGTGACCACAATGGAGCAACGTCCACCGCCTGCATATGGAGCCGGATAGTTGCTGTTGTAGAAGTACGTGTTATTGTACGTGGTACTTGCTCCACATGTCCTTTGGTCTGTGAGGGGAGAGGAAACTCCTTGATTTAAAGGTTTTAATAATATTTATGAAGTTTACTTACAAATGCAGCAGATGGCCTGGGAGGTAATGGAGGAGCAACTGCCCGCCGCCACGCCGCTGTTGTCCGTGCACTCGCCACTGATTACGCAGGTGCCCAGGAGCAGGTTGTTGCCCGTGCAAATGTCGTTGGAGAAACGGCCGATGGTGTAAAAGGGGAACCCTAAAAAGATAATTAAAGAAAAAGTGTCATTGAAATGGCATTGGGATAATAGAGATTTTTTATTGGCTTAGAATCTTGGTCATAAAGCTATGGGCCCTTTATCGCAGGTCATTAAACCTTAAGAGATAAGTTTGAATAAATACCAAACATCACAGTAGAACTTCTTTAAGATTTTTAGGAAAATCCTTAAAGGAAATGTCAAGTCGAGGTTCATTAGATATCTCAAAAGATTTAACGAATTCCTATCCCTATTCTTTTAATAATTATACATCAATTCACTATGAAGCCTCATTAAAAAACTTAAATATTAATTAGAAATGCGTTTCCTTATTTTAAAAGGATTCTATTCATTAAAAAAGTACTAAGACTGACATTACGATAAATATTATAGAGAATTTCACTTGAGCAACTAAAAGGATAGACTTACTTTAGAAAGGGGACTATTAAATATTAAGGAAAAATAGTTTTAAATAGTTAAAGGGAAATGAATAATTTAGGCGGGCTAAAATTTCATCAAAATGTTTTAAGAATATCGCATAATCTTACTATTAAGTTTAAAACACTCCCTTTAAAGACTTTATTTAAAAAAATAAGTATCTCCTTTATAAATACACTTTACCATTCATATTTGAAATATATCAATTCATCTCCTAATTTCTAATCTATTTTATCTTAATTTAATTTTCATTAAATATCACAAATAAATTCCATTTTAGTGAGGTTCCCCTGTCCATAAATATTGCAGTGCGCAAATGGAAACCTTTTCCAGCGAACCCCAATAATAACGAGTTGTAGGGCACGGGGACAGCTAAGACTATAGAATCCACCTGCGGCATATGCACAGTGGGTGATAATTGAGGCATGACCCACATACCTCCACCACGATGGAAAAACAAACCACCGCCACTCATCCGGCGAGATCTTGTATCTCCTCCAGCCCAAACTTACAGCGAGGATGTCGAGAGCCGCTGCGGGCCAGGCCAGTGAAGGAGTCCACCTCCTCCTCCAGGAGAGTATCATTCAGGGTCTGATTAGCCCTCGACTCCGGAGCTAGGACCACGCTATGGGTGACCCGTGCCGCACTGTAGATGCCCACGATGTAGCTGCTAAAGAAGATGGCCACGAGGGCCAAAAGTCGCGAGGAACGGCCGCCGGCAGACATGATGATGAATGGGATCACTTTCGGTTTTCACTCGGCTAAGCTGGGAGGCTGGAACGGATGGGAGTCCGATCGACAGACACAGAGAGAGAGACGTCCACTCGCGCGTGCGACACAATGGTGACTGAGCCGATGGTGTTCCGAGTTTTGGGGGCACAGTGCTCCATGGCAGCGCAGGTGCTAATTGAGAGAACCCGACGCGTCGTGCATCGTCGCCAGGAGCGGATGGATGAGTTCGCAGAAATGCAGGCAGCAAATCGAACTGATGTCGTGATCTAGTCACATTAAAAGATTAAGCTGATATATGCAGGTAAATTTTTTTTATAATTGTTTATATAATTTAGATCTTAAAAAAGATAATTTTTAACTTCAAGCATATAAATTTGAAATTTAAAATATTTATTAAAAACTTATAAGATCTTATTTAATTATAATCATATTTCTAAATAGTTAATATACATTATTAAAGATCTTATTCATAATTTTAAAAAGATATATTTCATATTAGTTTGAAATCTAACAAAAATGTTTAAAAATGTAATAGGTTTCTTAAAATATTTATTAAATACTTGTATTATAATTAAAATTAGAACGGGGAAACCCAAAATTTGGCATAGTACATGCGAGAAAGGAAGCCGCAGTAGCATGTCGAAGCCACAAAAATCTAGAATTTCTTCTTCAGATTCAGGATAATTATAGGAAAGCTTTCGAAGTGATTAGTTGGAATTTTATTCTCTTTGGAGCTTTAGACTCCGCTCCCGTCCGGAGATCGTGTGAAGCTTATTTCGTTTGGCCCGGGAGAGAATGTGGAGCACTCACGCATAGGAAGTGGTCTATTGGTCGGCTTGTTCCCCCATATTGGCTTTATTTGTTACCAGAATTTACGCGTATCGCTTCTGGACGACAACAAACCGATTTTTTTGGTCGAGGAAAGTGATAGAAACGCCTGGCACCCAATTTGGCGGGGTAATCGTACGCGTGCAGCATCCATGATCCATGATCGGAAGATTTGTCTTCACCGGATCGGAGATAATAGAAAGTGTTGACTCTGTTTACTCAGCGATCTTTAAACTCGCTCGTCTAGCATCTTCTTTCCGCTCGAGTTGTGCTTTTTTGTGGCTATAAATAAAAATCGAAAACGCGCTCGATTTTCGGTTACAGATGATGTAACGGTACAATTCGGCTGTGTTGGCAACGCGACGATGGCGCGTGTGTGTAAGTCTGCCGCTGATCGACTGCATTTACTAGAACGCGCCACGCACGACGCCAATTAGCAGGATCACACTAATCGCCGGTTACTAATTAATTTTTAATCCCAAAAGGAAGGTAAAAGTGGATTGACAATTGTTTTTCCAGGGCAAAGCGTAGAAAGTAGCAAGTATAGCGGGCCCCTCGCGTTGCCAACTGTCAAACCACCTACAGATTAACAGCACTGAGCTGTTAAGGTTAACTTTAAAAATCCTAATTTTTGAGTTTTTTTGTTCAATAAAGTATTTAACGAGAAAGAAATCTAACTTCGGTAAACCGAAGTTGGTATACCCTTGCAGTCTGCAATTGGATCATTGAAGATTGAATCATTTTAGTAATGTTGAAAAAATATAGAATTTTTTTAATTTTACATTTTAAATGTAGAATTTTACATTTTCATATAAATCAACCGATCGCTTCTATGGCAGCTATATGATATAGTGGTCCGATCCTAATGAAATTAAAACCGTAATTCTAGAAGCATAAAAAACTGCTATATCTCGAAATTTATAGAAATACGTTAAAAAACGGAGAAGCTAAAATTTTTTTTACATTAATTTCGCCATCATTCCTATGGCAGCTATAGGATATAGTAATCCGATTTCGGTCGTTCCGACATATATACTGCGTGCTAAGAAAATAGCATAAGACTATGCTGAAAATTTCAGCGCGATAGCTTAAAAACTGAGAGACTAGTTCGCGTAGAAACCGACAGACGGACATGGCTAGATCGACTCGGCTGGTGATGCTGATCAAGAATATATATACTTTATGGTCGGAGATGCCTCCTTCACTGCGTTGCAAACATCTGGTCAAAATTATAATACCCTCTGCAAGGGTATAAAAACAAATAGTTTGCTCTTATTTTCAACGGTTTATTAAGCTATTGGTAATATATGTATTTTTTTGTCTTATTTACGTGCTTAACATTTAGTCAAACGATAGCAGATACCTTTATTATACATTCATTTTTAATTTTCTGTTACTTTTTGAGTTTTGAGAAGCTTTAAATGTGATTGGTTCCTTTGTAATGTTGCATTGTATGCTAATTTAAAATATAAAATCCCTTTTTGTTAAGTTTACAGCAAATGTTGCCTGGCTTTTTATTATAAACAATAACTAGCAGCTAAACGCAGAATAGAAAAACGAAGGAGGCGATCCTCGATCCCCGTGCAGTGATCCTACTCGATTTCGATGATGGCGCCCGCCTTGGCCAGCGCCTCCTTCAGCTTCTCGGCCTCCTCCTTGGGGATGTCCTCCTTTACAATGGTCGGGGCGCTCTCTACGAACTTCTTGGCCTGCACCAGGTTCATGCCCTCCAGCAGGTTCTTCACCTCCTTGATCAGCGCCACCTTCTGCTTCTCATCGAACTTGACCAGTTTCACCTTGAACGAGGTCTGCACCTTCTTGGGCGCCGCCTCCTCCTCATCGTCGGCGGGAGCAGCACGTGCCGGTCCAGCGGCAAACTGGGGTGCAAACGCAGTTTCGGGCAGGTTGAGTTTCTGTTTCAGCAGCGTGCTCAGTTCGGCGACCTCCAGCAGATTAAGGGCGGCGATGTTGTTGACTATGCTGTCCAGTTTGGGATTAGGCGGCTTGGCTGCACCCTCCGGCGTCGGGGGCACCAGTTTCTCTGCTCCAGAGACTGCGGCAGCCGGAGCAGCGGCGCTGTACATGCGTTGCAGTCGCACTTGGCGGGTGATCTGGCGCAGGGCGAGGCGAGTGATCTGCATCTTGCTAGTATCTGTACTTGGATGGTTCAAGTTTAAGTTAGAATGTTGATTAACTATAGTTAATTTACGATTTACTTGTGGTTTTCGGCAAAATACGTCCAGCAGCAGGTTATGTGAGCAAATATGTATGACCGCAGCTAGTGCGCCGGAAAATACCAAGCATGTACGAAAATACCGAAAAGGCCTAACGGAAATATACCGACGAGCTTTTTAAAAAGTTTTAATCTCTCTTAAGGTTTTTTTAAGGTTTTTTTTTATATTTTATTTTATAAAAATTTTGTTACTGATTTTAATTTTAATTTTTAAAGACTTTTAATATTTTATTACATATATGTATGAAGAGAAAAATCAGTTACAAAGTATACACCTTGACATAGTCGATCACCATCTGCCCCTCGCCCAACCAGTGATCCCGATGCCGCTTGATACTATTCCAGAATTGCTTTTGGGCCTGAGGCGCCTTCTCGTTCCAATCCTTCACCACATGCTGGTACTCATTGAACCCTCCCACGCTCAGTCCGAAGGTCAGGTAAAACTCCTGATCAAAGGGTGCCAGGCCGGTGCCCTCCTCCAGTTTTTGGGCATTCACCAGTCGCTTCCCGCCGGCGCTAGTCTCGCTGAAGGCTCCCTTGTCGCTGCCTTGGACGCACCACTCCTTGCCGTCGACCAGCCAGCGCAGCTCGCTCGGCGTCCACTCCAGGGTGTAGATGTGGAAGCTGTCGCCCCAGTCCTCGGAGGTGTCGCCGCTCCCGGCCTTGAGGCAGCTCTTCGCGGATCGGAGGGGCTCATCCGCAAACAGCACGGCAGCGGCATACAGATCCAACTTGTGGTTGGCCGGACGGGTGTAGGCGATCCTGATCTGGCCCGACTTGTAGTCACTGATCCCGTAGACGTTGTGCTTGGGCTGCAGCCAGATTTGCGGCGTCACCCAGTCAGCCCGAGGCATCTTGGCTCGAACCTCAACGCGTCCGTACTTGAAGGAGAAGGACTGCTTGGAGGTGAACTGGGCGGTGACAATGGGCGGTAGTCCGTCGCTTATCGTCCTCCCGTCACGGACGCAGTCGTGCGTGTTGGCCAATCCTGTGCAGACGTGGTCATTCAGCGCCAAGTCCAGCTTCCCATCAGGTCCTTTTTTGTAGAGCTTCCGCATTGTGGTTGTGGCGAGAATGGCTTGGCTGTTCTTCAGGCACAGGGTCTCCGGAGCATCGTCCACATACACATTGAACTCGAAGTCGGGCTCTCCGGAAAACCTGCGCTCCGCCTGCCACTTGCTGGGATCCAATTTGGTGCCATTAAACTCGTCCACAAAGACCAGTTGGCCGACGCATCGAGTGGGTGCTCCATTAGCCTGGGTCTTGGGGCTCTGGCAACCCATTCGTATGTCGATCTCCGGATCGTCGGGCGAAATCCATGAAGTACTTGAACCGCCGGGGACGTTCGGAGTCCGCGGAGTGGTTACAGAAGCGTTGTTGCCACTGTAAAAATTCACCACATACGACCCATCGTCTTCGCGATAACCCAATCCGTTGTAGATAACGTACGTCCAGTAATAGAGTATGTCGCCGGGCTTGAGGACTGCATTTCGATCCCTGAAAGTCCAGCGTCCGTTCTTGGCCTTGACAATGTCCCGGGCCCAGGTGCCGGCCTCCAAACCCTCCATTTCCTCGTTGAGCTTGCCATGGAAAGCGAACAGTGTGATTCCCTCCTCGTGCGGAATAGAGACTTCGAATCCCTTCGGGTAGAACACCTCGATGTGGGCCTTGGGTACCTCGTATCCCTGGACAACGCCAAGGAGGAGGAGTAGGAACAGTTGGAGGCCGCAGCTCCAGGCGACGGCGGAACGAGATGCATCCGCCATGGTGAGAATCGCGATCGTAACTGCGATGAGCGGTCAGACAAGTCGTGCTTGGGAATCGCCGAGCTTATCAAGAACCGGTCTCGTCTTTGTTTTGAGCGAGGAGCACGGAGAAAAATTCATTGCGATCAATAATCTTTGTAAGATATAGGTTAAATCTATGTAAGCTTTACAAATTAAAGACTAAAAAGGATTTAAACTCTGCGATTATACAAATTAAATTTGAAATATTAAATCTTGAGCTTATCAACTTGGTCTGATTTGGTCTTTGCAAGCATTGATATAGTTTTTCCCTGTGCACAAAAAAATGCGATGTATATGAAAAGTTTACCAAATTCCTAAAAGAGCGTGGGTAAAGCTCAGACTGGAGTAAATCTTTGTGATTCAAAGAAAACAACCGTCTCATTGTACAGGGAATGCAAACAAGAAAAGTAAACAGAAAAGGGACCACAAATCTTGAAAATCATCAATTTATTTCGTTTAAAAACCGCGCCAAACACAAGCAAAAGGGGGCAACTCCGCTCTATCAGCTGTGCTCCATCGATAATTTCGTTGTTAGTATATCGATGTAGGGTATGAAGGGGTACATAAGTCACCACACCAATTAAAGTCTTATTTGATCAATTATTTAGTATAATCCAAAAATATCCCTTATTTATTTAAGCCAATAATAAATTACATAATTCCATGAACTTTGCTTATTTAAAGAGCAGAAATTAACACCTTTCGCAGCTGAAACCACAAGTAAAGGGTATCCACGAGTTGTCCCATCAAATACCCAATAAGCTCCGACCAACCAGCAGGCGATGAAATTCTGAGTCTTGTCGTGTGCTTTTGTCCGAGCGCTTTCGTTCTCGGCAGGAAAATTTGTAGAAAATATCACACACAAAAAAATAATAAAAAAATGTACGGATTTTTGTAAGACACGATTTACCTAAAAAAGACCAGACACGGGGACTAAGACTCTGGGTGCGCGTATATTTTTTGGCTCGCCTTTTTTTACGGAAGTGCTTGTAATTAAAAACTCGGCCAAAAACTAAACTCAACGCCAAGAAAACAACAAAAGACAATAACAATATAATAGCAACAATTCGGAGAGCCCGTGTGTGTGTGGGTGTGTTGGTGTTAAGGTGTTGTGCCAAAAAAGAAGCGGAGATAAACAAAAGAACCATTGGAGAGCTGTGTTGTTCTTGTAAGTAATTTATGTAATTCGTTATGTTTTCTTTTCTTGTTTCTTGTAGAGCCAAACAGCTGTGGCGTTGCCAGACAGCTGAATATTTTATGTAATCTTTCATATTTCTTAATTATTGACTAATTATAGTGATTTTACAATAGTTACATCAAAACGGGAAATTATTTATTTGCCTGCCCAATTCCGAGGGGGGCATGTAAAGTTATCGATATATCGATTGCAACGGATCGCATGGCAACACTGCCAAGCAGCTGTCACCCTGCTGTTGGTGTTGTTGCCATACTCTGTGGAAAAAGGGGGAGGGGAAAAGCACGAAACACCACACGAAACAAAACAAGCGAGAACGATTGATTTTTCGTCGTTCCTGCTTCGTGCTTTCGGAAAAGTAGGCGACGAACGTCCACGATTTGCGAGGAAAAGCGGGCAGCAGTGAAAATTTTTAGTATCTCAGTCGTCGCTGACTAGCGGAAGGGACCGCTCGGGAAAAGTCAAGGAAAAAAAAAAACACACGCGAGCACACAGGCCCCTTTTTAGTCAATTTGGAAATGGAAATTCAAGCGAAAATAGTTTAGTGCAATAATAGTTAAATTCTTGTTCAATCAAAATTCTCAGTGATGTCGACAAATTAAACGTGCTAAATTCGTGTAAAGTGTTCTAGCCCAATGAAAATTCCAAATTAAAGCGTGTGCATATATCCTTCGAAGGAATTTTCGCACGAAAATCATCTACGTCACAGGCTGCGTGTACGTGTGAGTAGAGTGCTCGTGTGTGTTGTGTGTGTGTGTGTGTTGGTGCACCCCCGGAAATGTAACACGCACACTGGCGCAGTGGGAAAAACTTGCACCTGAAAGTTTTCGTCGTCGTGTATCCATCCGTGTTTTTCCCCTCATCTTCGTGCGCCTGCTCCTTCTCCTGCCGCTGCGAAGAGAGGCGAAGAGGCATTTGGAAAACAGCAAAAGGTTAGTTTTTCCGCTTCCGCAGTGCACAACACACCTGTCAAAAATTGACATTTGAAATTCTTTGCTTATTTGCCCCAGTTTTCATCCAGGGCTGGCATTATCTACCGTTAGGTACGCGCAAGTGTGCGTTTTGCGAGTGTGTACGTAACCAATTGAAACTGGGGCAACTGGCAAATACGGCAACGAATCGGCGGAGCAAAGCAAACGCCGCAATAAACCCCTAAAAATTCTCCAACCCCGTGAAAACGCGAGAAAAGCTGGGAAAAAGCTGAAAGCTGCTGCTGCTGCAACTTGGCCCAGTTACTTTGGCTCTAATTGCAGACGTGATAATAGAAGTGCACACATCGCACGAAGCAGGGGGGGCAGTAAAAGTAATAGAAACAGAAACAGAAACAGCAGCAGCGGCACACACAGCAAACAAAAACAAACTTCGTTTGCTAAAGGGTTTTTCAACCAAATTCTGTTTGCAGATACTAAACACTGACACAACTACAGTAACTGCATCTCGGCCAGAGATGAGCGGCTCTTCCAGCTCTCGAGAGTTGGTAAACAAAGGGCTCGCTCGCGCTTTCGGGGTTGGCAGCAGGTTTATAAACTGGTTCTCAAATTAACACTTGCCCGTAATCAGGGGTGGGTTTTTTAAACGATTTTTTTTCTTTTTGTTACTTTCCTTTTAAAATATTATCCCCTAAAGTGTTTCTTTAAAGTCAAAGCTTGCTAATTTATTCATGGTGGAAATTCAAAGTCAGCAGTAATGGCTTTCTATTTAATTATTAACAGAACTAGTGTTTCCTGAAAACATAGTTTTATATTTGAGTATTAATGGAGTTTGAAATAGTTTATCCAAACTAAAAGGGTTATAAGTTAGTTAGAACGGAATATTTTACCCTTCTCCTTTTTTAAAAATAAATTTCAAGTATTTTAAAGCAATATATATAAGCAAGGTAATTCTACCCTACTATTTTAAAAAAGTAACTGAAAAGTGCTCAAAACTAATGGTTCGAATTAAAAAAGACTAATAAAGAGTCTTTACTTTATTAGTCTTTTTTAATTCGAGAGTCTTTACTTTATTAGTCTTTTTTAATTCGAACCATTAGTTTTGAGCACTTTTCAGTTACTTTTCAGAATTAATAAATATCCTGCACATCCCTGCCATTCGTGACATTTTCGGGGATGCCCCGACATCGAAATATCGCCCATCTCTAATTCAATCCAATCCCATCCGTCGTCGCTCTCTTGAAGCTGAGCCAAGCAGTCTGTGCTTTTGGCGGCACATTACACTTGTTTACTTTTCAAGTGTGCGTGTGTTCGTCCGAGTGAGTGTGTGTGTGTGTGGCACGGGGGCGTTACTGTCATTGTTGTTATTGCTGTGCGTCGTCGTCGTCGTTTCTTCTTCGGCTATTTTTTGGGGGTCGCTTTCGTCGTCTCGTTTGTAGGGCAAAATTATGTATTGATTATGCCAGCTTTATTTTCCTTCTTCTGCCAGGGCTTCTTCTCCTTTTTCTTTGGGGGATGGAGTGAGGCACCTGCGGTCGGAATTTTCATGCCCGAGTGAGCCATTTCATTGGCACAACGATTTTGTTGTCTCCGCATTTAACTAATTAAGTCCCCTCCGCTGCCCGTAGTCCAATGGCCTCCCCCCTTTATTTTTTTGTCCGAACAATAGACGTTTTCCGGTCGCTCAGCCCAAAATGAAGTGCGTGTCCAGGGTCGGACGGCGGCGGCTAGCGCTAGAAATTGGATATTGTGAAACACAGCACAAAAATATTGGATATTTTCTGAGGATCAATATGGTGTTTTTCATTGAGAAAACGAACTAATAATAACGAGAGAAATATGCAGGGTTGGCCCAGAAATCTTAATGGTTTAAATATCATTTTAAAAGGTGCGCTAAAGTAGGCTACAAATTTTCAGACCTTAAAAAATCTTAAATTATAATTCAATTGGGATTAAAATATATATAATATTATATTAAAGATTAACAAGAGTTCATTATATTTATAGTTCCTTAATTATTAATATTTATTAGTTATTTCCAAAGGAATAAAATAAACTTTTTAAAACGGTAGACTGGGTATTTATTTTAAATAATTACTCTGAAACTAAAGAAAATGAATAAAATATGAATATATTTTTGAATTTCTAAAACCTTAAAAAAAAGATTAATTTTTTAAAGCTCCTATGGTTTGAAAAGTCTGAACTTCTTTGCTAAAACAAATAACCTCTTCCCCCCATTTTCTTACCGTGCATAAATATATGCTGTTTATTTCGTATGCAAAATGGGCAGCATATATTTGACCGACATTGGGAACAGGCAGCGGGCTCTGAAAATCATTTGCCCTCCGGGGGTGGCTTTGTAATTGGAAAAGCGATCAATTGTAATCCCCCTCAGCCAGCAGTCTGTTTTCACTTGAATAGCGCTACAAATTTAGAACCCGCTACCCCATTATCAGGCCATATCTACTCACATTTGTTACTCATGCACAAAATACGAAACGCAAAAGTTTAGAAAAAATAACAACAAAAAAAAAAGTGTTATTTTTGTGCTGTTGCTTGCCAAGACTGTTTTTTTCTTTTATCAATAATATGATTGATTGCTGTTCGGTTGTATTGTTTTCGATGTTTTAGCCCGTTCCCGCAACACGCACTGCACATTTTATGACCCATTTTATCGCGACGTTTTCGGTGATGGCCCGATATAAGGAAAACGTGGACTGATAGTACGTTTTTGTTGGCCATAAAAGTGGCGTTGTCCCATAGAAACGCCATTAGCAATGCCCTCTTTGCAATCTGCCAGTTCCTTGGGCGATAAATCGAGCTTAATTTGGGGGAGTAAACATTAAGCAGGAAGTATATCAATAATATTCTTTCCTTTTATTTATTTTTAAATATTTTATGTGGTTAACTATGCTCGCTTTATTATAATTCCGTATTTATAAAAGTTCAACGTAGTTTTAGCCCCATTTCTATCGTTAAATCCCAGCTAAAAATGGCATGACTTTGACCCATATAATTATGATTACTATACAGAGAGCTTGGCTGACCTCATTTTTGCAAAGCTTAATATAAATATTAGCTGAAAATGGAACTGTTTTGCAACTCATTTCACTTTCAACATTAAATGGGAACATTTTCGAGATTTTAAGAATGATTTTCTGATGAGCTGGCGGCGACCATCGGCCAAACGGTCAGCAGCGGCAAAAATGTATTAAGGGTTTTAAAAATAGGAAAATAAAAATTAATGTCAAAGAGCTATTGCTGCTGCCTTGCCGCTGTGCTGTTGCTTTTTCTCTCGTTTCCCCGTACGATTTATTTATTTTTAAACGCAATTACGTGCGAGTCTAAATGCTGGGCTGCGAGGGGCGTGTGTAGTAGAAGGCGGGGTGAAATGCGGAGGGGGCTCGTTTCCACGAACGCATGGCGTTGACATTTCGAACAGAAAAACAGCAAGTGTTCAGCGGAAAATATGATGAACCTATCGCCTGTCGCTCCAACTATTTATGCCCATCTAACATTTCCCTTTCTCTTTCATTATCTTTTCATTTGCCGTTGCCGCCGATTGATGTTTTGGACACTCGGTTTCCCATGCCGGATTCCCATTGCGATACCGAACCACTTTCTGTGCGCAGGGCATCTAGGGCAGCAGCGGAACTGAGGCGCAGCGGATCCGCCCAAGTGCAGCCGTAGAAAGCGTCGGTGCGGACACCATGGACTCGCTCAAGTTACCAAAGGGTAAGTGTGTCCACGTCGGAATATCACGAAGAGGTGGTGGTGTCATGGGAGGTCTTTGAGAGGAATTAATCTGCTTAAATGCTGTCACAGAGTTTTTACACGCAGATGAAATCGAAACAATTTGATATGTACTCCTCAGTTAGCACGTTTTATATTTGTTCTATTTAAAAGGAAAGATAAGATAAGAAATACCTAATTTAGTCAATCCAAATTGATAAGCCGAATCACCGCAATATTTGTATATGAATCATAGGTAATTGTTAAAAGTTATAGATCATAAACCGTAATTATACCTTATCTCAAATGGAATTAATATATAATATAGATTAGAGCTTTGTTTATAAAAAGAGGAGACATAAATATTATAAGTAAGAAAGCGATATATTGTAAGAAATACCCATTTTTATTTAAATTAAAATGGTTATAAAGATAACCAGATTGGTTATCTATCTGAATACCAGAGAAATATGCCATATAGCAAGCGTTACAAATAATTTAAAAATAATAATTACCTCAGAATTGGAAAAACATCGAAAATGTCGACAAATTACAGGTAGATATCGATATATCGCCCTCAAGTATCGATGCTGTTCCAGCTCTAGTTCCTACTGAAAAAACTCGAGAAAAATGTGCAAAACTATCGAGCAAGCTTTTCTCGATAGTTTTTGAGACTCTGTATCGCTTCCGAGCACAAATACCATCCGAAAAAATTTTCTAGTATCACTCCTTCCCCGATTTTAATGTCATATTTTCCTATATATCCTGTGATACTTTTAATTCTCTTTTCGCTTTCGAGCTTGAATAGCTCACAGACTGTCATTCATGCCTTTTTCGGCATAATTTTTGTAGTTATACACTTTATTTGTTTCGAAATTGTGCACGTCAAAAATGGGACAGACCCGTTCTTTTTTTATGAAACACAAAAGTAAGCTTTGAATTAAATATTGTTTTTCTTTTTCTAATTATGACAATCTCGTGTTTCCATTTCACAGCCAACAGTGCCACCAGCAGTGCCAGTGGCAGCAACAGCAACCTGTCCGGCTCAACATCCGCGTCTGCATCCGCCGCCACATCGCCCACATCCTCGGCCAATGCGGCGGCCGGAGTAGTGCCCGGCGTCTCCAAGTCGCCGCCAGGACTGAGCAGCAGCACACCGATTACAGTGCGATTTAATGCCAATGAGGAGTCCCTAGATGACATCCTGCAGTCCTTCCATCACAGCAAGCACAGCCCCAGCGGCGGAGCGAGTGGCGGTGGCGACGCCTCGCCCACCTCGCATCTGCTTGGGATGAAGAACAACGGCCTGGGGCTCAACACGGGAATGGTTGTGGGCGGCGCCTGTGACTCGCTCTCCAGCAGCCCATCTCAGCCCCAGATGCAGGGCGGTGGTCCATCGCTCTTTGGGGTAAGTTGATATTAAGATTGGGAGACTGTATGACAGAATATATTCGAAACAAAGTCGTGTACAGGGGTGCCTCAGAGATCGCTTTCGGATTAGGCTATTAGAAGGGATTATGATATGCTTTTTATTTACCAAGCAAGCCAGGGTTCGCCAGGATCACATCGTCTTCAGAACTAGGGCAGTGTTTGCTTCATTTTTTCAAGTTTAAATGACCTATACAATCTTTTAAAATCAGGATTGAAGTCTTCTGCTTATCCTTTAATCCAAATAATAGGTAAAAACATTTCTGAGCGCTTTCCTTTCGTTCCAACTTTAAAAAAACCTTAAAATACGAAGCTTTAAAGGGAATTCTCTTAAACCCTAACCTTGTTTACTAATACTAAAATACGAAGCCTTACAGGGAATTATCTTAAACCCTAACCTTGTTTACTAATATTTTATGACATTTACTTTTATAAAAAATAAAGAAACCTAGCACACATAGCTGAACTAGAATTAGGAGTCCGCAGCTGTTGGCAGTGAACTCGATACATTGTTTCCGTTCCGCTCTTCCCCCCTGGTATCCAACGCTTATCTTGTTATTCCGATAAAAAGGCCGACACAAATTATGATTCATTTTCATCCGTCGCGAGTCCAAGTTTGTCCGCAATTAGACATAAATTGTACAGAACGCGCCGCATTCGTCCGCCGATCGTTGACGTTGTCGGTCGCGGGTTGGTCACCAATTAGCCATCCGGCTGGCCAAATTAGTGGAGCACTTAGCTTTTGATTTCATTTCACTTTTTAGCAGCCCAAATTGGGATCGGATTTGTTAGTTTCCTCGCTGGCAGCGGGCAGAAGATCGTCGCGTGTGTGTTTGTCATTCAAATTGTGGGCTATTTTTATGGGCCGGGCCGGCATAAATATGTGACCGACTGAAGGACCGACACGATGCGGGGCGACGCAACTGTTGCAAACGCGCGAAGCGGTTGCCAAAATTTGCAACAGATGTGCCGCTGCCGATTGGCGATTGCAAAACTCATTTGGCAGTATTACTCACTGTTGCAAAATGTTCTTCTCCTTCCCGGTTCACTCTCTCCCCGGCTGCCAATGACGATGCCTATGATCAGCAGAACGACGAAGTAAATCTGCGCAATAATTTCCTGCAAGGCGGTGGCTTCTTCAATCGCAAAAGGTGAGTGCCAGAAACGACTTATTACATTTGTTGCCACACTTTCCTTGAGGGGGGACTTTCCCTATAATAATAATGATGATACTGATAATGATAATGATATTAATAATGATGTCAATGTGTGTGTTGTACACTAACCGAGTCCAAGTGTGTAGTTGAGAATCCGTCGTAACCTAATTGTTGTTGTTGTTGTTGCTACATATGCGTCATGCTAAAAAAGAAACTAAAAACACTTACATTTACATTTATACATAGTTCGAGACCAGCGATAATCCATCGGAAATGCATGCTTGTCATGAAATAACCCGTCATTGGTTTTATTTCGCTCTCCACTCATTTTTATTAAAAACATATCAATATGATCTATCTGGAGTTTATCTGAAGAGATTTGCTTAGAGCGAGTCGAAGTTAGCCGGGCTTTAAAGATTAATAGCCCTTCAAAATATTTTTTAAAGATCTTTTTAAAGATTTCTGGCTTTATTTGGGTATTTTTTAACTCTTGGGGGTCTACAAATTGCGAACTTTTTGATAAGGCACAAAAATCCCTTGTGGTACTTTAAATATATTAACCAGGGGAGTTTTTTATGTGATTTTACCCAATGATAGGCTTGCTCTTAAATATTTTCTAATCCCTCAGGTCCCAAGTTTCCTTGAAAAAATGTTAATGACATTTTTGGCCCCTCTCTGATTTCTTCCTGGAATTTCTTCCTTTTTTAACTAGATCTTGGCTTTTTCTGGGAACTATTCCCAGCCCATTTCCTGTTTATTTTTTTTTTCTGGGTTCATTGACCGTTGACCCTTACAGCAAATTACTTTGCCGACAGTTTTGTGACTTTGATTTTGTATATGCACATATATTTACCCGTATTTACATACATATGTATATCCTGCGCCACTTGTGCATTTTTAATGCATTCTCGGCTGCCTATGGCCGTAAACTTGCCCGACGGTCTCCGCTCTCTCTCCCTCTCCGGTTGCTTTTGTTGCTTTGTCACCAACTGCATTTACCCGCCATCGCCGCCGTTGCAGCCATGCTTTTGGTTGTTGTTGTTTGGAGCATCTGTGGAGTGCACTAACTGGAGGAGGACCTGAATCATCAGCGGTGGCAGCAGCAGCAGCGGTGGTGGGTGCTTTGTTTATGCTGCCTACTACATGCAACATTTCTATTCAAGCCCCTGTAATTGTAGCTTGGAAGGGTATATACGGTTTATTAGAATTAAAGTAACTAGAATTCATATTTATTTCTCTACAAGCTAAAGATTTATCTGCCTTTAAATCTAGTTCCTAAAACATTTAAGGAATTTATTGGAAGAAAAGATTTTGTTGTTAGGAAAGCTTTTCTAAAGAGTTCAAACCCACACCTATTTCTTCATATCTCTATTTATGATTACCGAGTATGTCATAGTCGTGCACGCGACTTTGGTGTTGTTAAAATTGTTTTTTTTTTACCATGCCAGACCGTCTGCAACTTTTAGCTCAAGTGCCACCCCGTCTGGCTGAGTAGGCGGTACTGGGAAATGGTTAGGGGTTGGAGGGGACTGCTGAAGGGGTCTATCGTCAACGGGACATCAACGTCACGAGGCACGTTCCGGCCAAGTTTTGTTTTTGTGTATGCTCTCCATTTCCATTTGCGGCTTTTTCTCGTTTCTCATTTTAAATATTAACGAGAAAGGCCAAAAAGTAACGAAAGTCGAAGATTGGATACCCTAAAATTAAAAGCGAAGATCATCAAAAACGAAGATAATGTTAATAAGATCATTTATTTCTTATAAGTAAAATTGGGACTGTTTAAAAATAAAAGTATAGATACGAACAAGCCTACATCGAATGCCGATGAATAGATACTCTTGATGTTAAATCTATAATAATTTTGTAAACTTCCTAAAATCACATTAATCATCATTGCTGAAAGTTAAATGTTATTATCCTCATAATTTCTGACTGGTTAGCAACAAGTAGATATACGAACATGCCTAAATCGATGCGTCTGGTGATGCCTATGTGATCGAAATATGCCTCCTTCACAGCTTTGCAAGCTTATGGTCAAAGTTACAATTCTTTATACTCTCCACCAAGCTATACCAAGCATGTCTAACTTAAATTTGCTACCTGAGATGTTACCATCATTCCCATTTCCATTCCCAATACAAACCGAGGGGGGAGGGACACCCCCTTTGACGTCATTGCGCCTGATTCGCTTTATTGATTTTCGTGAGCTGATATCATATGCACGTAGTATATATTCACAAACATATATACAGTCTTAAAGACAGCTTTGCTGTCAGATTTTCAATTTGGCCGTCAATCAGCCTTAACTATTTAGTGTCGCCTCGTTTTTGCAGCCAGCACTCTGTATGCATGTAGAGTTGCCTCTGTATATTCCTGTATTCATTTCCGTTGCCTTTTTAATTAAGTTTCGAGGGCTAATTGCATTTTATAATTGCATTTTTCAACACTGTCCCGTGTCGTTATCGCGACGGCCTCTTGTCGATGTTGCTGCTGATGCTGCTTCTGCTGGGGGGTAGCTCTCGTTGCCTTTCCGTTTTTGCCTTTCCGCTGCTCTTGTTACGCGTGCCCTTATCAAATGGTTCCAGACTACACAGATACCCAACCCATCCCACCATCCCGGTACCACAACCCCCAGAATCCAATAAACAACCTCATCTAACACCCACTTACACTGAAAGAGCAAGAAGCTGCAGTTCGAATATGCTAATTTGTGGACAAACTTCGGGAGTAAATACAAATCTAGTCTCTAGAAAGAAATGCAATTCCTCAAGTGATATTCATTCTTAGGTAAATAAGAATATTGGTTGTTCAAAGCCCGGACTTGCGAGTTTGCAAATTTCCCTGCCCGACCTCTGCCAGCACGCGCACAGTATGCACCAGTGCGATCAAATTGTTATTGTGACTAAATCTATAATTTTGTTATAGTTAATTAGCTATTTTTTTATTCATAGCAATTTTGTATGCTATTTTACAGTGGCTACATCACTATAAAGCTAATTTCTCTGCCCAGCCCCTGCAGGCACGTAGAGCCTTTTTTAAGAGTTAAATGTCTAGATCTACATGAGTTTCGGTTGATATCCAAACTTGTTTCATCAGTAACCCTTGCTAGGCTTCTTCTTGGTTACGTTAAATACCGGTTTATTTAACAATTTAAATGAAATATAATATAATATACATCATGATTTATATACCCCAAGATTCCATAACGAATTCCCAGCATTTTTTCTAAACATTCTGTATGCCATGTAATTTCTCGCCGTGTTACCACCTCCTCCCATCAACGTTGTTGCTGTTTTTATCTATTTACACTTGTACACGTTTCTTGCATGTTTGTTATACACACATTTCATCATCTCAGTCGTCGTTGTCGTCATCATCAGCAGCATCATCATCATTGGCAGCCAGCAGCCATCAGCAGCAGCAGCATCAGCATCCTATGCCTATTAGCCACCTGCATTTCGCTCTCACCTCCCTAAGAGAGATCCACATCATCCCCTTCGGCCTCTTGAGTTGACTTTAGATTAAAAATTTCCATTTCGGTGGCCTCACAGTTTGGCATGCACTGCGTGTTGTCCCCCAGATCAATTAGCATGAACGTGTCGAACACAAACACAAACAACTAGCAGCAGCAGCGGCAACAACAACAACGAAACATAAGCGTAACGAATTGATACACATTTGAACTAGTTTAGTCTTCTATTAGCATACATACTATGTACTCTCTGGTATGCCTCGTATTAACCCCTTGCCGCCCACCGTGCCGCCGCGTCTTATGCCACGTTTTTGTTTGGTTCTTTCTGGTCTTTCGGTTTTACTTTCCTTCCTTTTGGGCCTACTGGTTTTTTCGGCCTTTTTCTTTGGAAAACAAAAAGCAAAAAACAAAAAAACAAACATGTCTCTCGTCTCAGTGCCAGTGCAGCTGCCAAAGAAAGTGTTGGATTTCCCTTTCAATCGAGTATCATCAAAGGACTCCAAGTGCTAAAAACCAAAACTAACAAATCCAAAAATATACTGAGCTGCCGCCTATCTTCCAAAAGCTAAACCTTCGCCAAAACAAAACTAAAATAAATGAACAAAAAACAAAAATAAACTAAAAAGCGTACAGCAACTTGAAATTTTCATTTTGATTGGATGTCGCCAAAGAACCAAGACCAAGCCACCACCACCAAAACCACCAGAACTCGCTCCACCAACCACCAAACACCACCACCACCAAATGCCACCACCCACACCATTTACCACAGCAACAGCAATCCTACACCACAACCGCCAACAGCAACAACAGCAACAGATCTGAGATAAATATTTATTCAAAAGCATCTAAATAATACCAAAAAGCAACGTCCGAGAATGATAAAGTAATATAAAAAAGGAGCAATTTAGGATTTGAATAGGTTTCAGAAATATAGGTAGGAAAATCGTAGCAGGGAAATCTGAATAGGTTTAAAATCACTTTCGAATGTGTCTAAAAGTATGCTATGAAAGAAGCTTCGGTGTGCTTTTCCTTGTACTCACATTAAAATCTTTAGAAAAGTCTATTAAATCGCTACATTTGCTAAGGAAACATTTAAAAAAGCTAACCGTTTGGAAATCCATTGAAAAGATATCCTAAATTAACGTTCATTTGAACCCCATTAAAAAAAGATGTCCTAAATTAACTTTTATTTGAAATCCAACGCCGAAAAGATGCTATAAAATCTTGCAGCGTTTAAGTATGCTATAACGAATGCCTCAAAAATCGCTTTGGCATCGAAATCGATTAAAATTGTTAGGTCTTATAAAACAAGGAAATCTGCAGTTAATATGGAAAAGTAAATAGTTTATAGCACACTTTTGGGCTTCTTTTTTTAATGAATTTCAAACCTATAGCGATTTTTGCATACTTTTCGAGGACTTTTTAATGGATTTTAAATAGCGATTTTTGTTTCTGCCGGAAAATGCTAAAAATCAAAATAAACAATATTTTCCATACCTTTCCTGCGAATTTAAGCAACTGTGAACAGGAAAATTAGTAATTCGTTAGCAGGGAAGTAAGAGCAAGGCCACGACGAACTCATATATCCCGTAATAATTCCATAGTCTATTAATCCAAATACTTTTTATCAGTTGTTCAATGTTTCGTTTCTTTAATATCTATTTAATATATATATTTTTCATTTTTGAACGCCGGGCGGCAATGGGCTAAGCGAACGAACACCAAACTAATTGCATTATGTGTACCTAGACTAAACCGAATACGAATCCGAAGCAAATCCTTGAACAAATTGCTCCTTTTTCATAATGCAAAGAGTACCGAAACCGAATCACAAATATCAGAACCCAAAATCATCCACTGAAATTTGCCAAATGTTGTAAAAGCCTCTTCATCTTGTTGTCCCTTCTTCCTGCAGTTGCAGCGGCCTGCCGCCGAATCTCAATCTCAGCAAGCCGCCCCAGCAGCAGCTCCACCAGCAGCAGCAGCAGCAGCAGCAGCACCAACAGCATCAGCAGCAACTGTCGCCGAATCTGAATGCCCTGCACCATCATCACCACCAGCAGCAGCAGCAGCAGCACCAGCAGCAGCACCAGCAGCAGCATCAGCACCGCGAGGGCGGAGGATCGCACAGCCCCTCGTCGCCAGGAGGAGGCCTGGGTGGCGGCGGAGGATCGCCGTACAACGGCTCCCAGGCGGGCTGCAGCAGCGGCGGCATCTCGCCCATTCCCCAGATGTCGGGTGTGTCGCCCAAGTACCGTCGCAGCATATCCTTCCCCATCAAGGGCAGCTCGCCCACGGCCCTGTACGGCGGCGGGCACATGGACGGCATGGTTGGCGGCGGCGGCCACATGAACATACCGACGCTGTCGATCGGCAACGGAGGTGGCGGTGGAGGATCCGGTGGCATGGTCACAGCGGGAGCCACTGGCGGCGGCGATGCTCCCTATTTGGGCAACAGCTATGGCAACATGATGACGGCCAACGGGCAGTTGCATCATGGCGGCGGCGGTGGCGGCATGGAGAACTCGCTGAGCGACTACATGCGCGGCATGTCCCTCGGCGGAGGTGGCGGCGGCGGAAACGGCGGCAATGGCGGCGACGTGGCCAACAATCTGGCCCTGCTGCAGGACAGGATGCGCGTGATGGGAGGCCCGAAGCATCTGAGCGAGGCCGATGCCATGGTCATTGCGGCCAGCGGCAACGATCCCTCCGTCTACCTGAACGCCCTCAAGATGGGCTCGCCGTCACGCCTGTCGCCCCACTCGCCGCACTCGCCGATTCAGGGCGGGAATGGAGGCAACGCCGGCGATGGCACCGCTCGCTTCTCGCGAAAGGTATTCGTCGGAGGTCTGCCGCCGGACATTGATGAGGACGAGATCACCACATCGTTCCGGCGCTTCGGGCCCCTGGTCGTCGATTGGCCGCACAAGGCCGAGTCCAAGTCATACTTCCCGCCCAAGGGCTATGCCTTCCTGCTGTTCCAGGACGAGGGCAGTGTGCAGCAGCTAATCGACTCGTGCATCACGGACGAGGACAAGCTCTACCTGTGCGTCTCCTCGCCGACGATCAAGGACAAGGCCGTGCAGATCCGCCCGTGGCGCCTGGCCGACGCCGACTATGTGCTGGATGCCACCATGTCGCTGGATCCGCGCAAAACGGTCTTTGTGGGCGGCGTACCTCGTCCCCTCAAGGCCTTCGAGCTGGCCATGATCATGGACCGACTGTATGGAGGCGTCTGCTACGCCGGCATCGACACCGATCCGGAGCTGAAGTATCCCAAGGGTGCCGGCCGTGTGGCCTTCTCGAATCAGCAGAGCTACATTGCCGCCATCTCGGCCAGGTTTGTGCAGCTGCAGCACGGGGACATCGACAAGCGGGTGGAGGTCAAGCCCTATGTCCTGGACGACCAGATGTGCGACGAGTGCGAGGGCCAGCGCTGCGGCGGCAAATTTGCGCCGTTCTTCTGCGCCAACGTCACGTGTCTGCAGTACTACTGCGAGCACTGCTGGGCGGTGATCCACTCGCGGCCGGGACGCGAGTACCACAAGCCGCTGGTCAAGGAGGGCGCCGACCGGCCGCGTGCGGTGCCCTTTCGCTGGTGTTAACGGCGGCGCTGGTAGGCCGCGCTGCACGACGAGCGACGCCTCCAGAGGGAGCAGCGTCACCGGTTGTTGGACGCAGCGCTGGCAGTGCCCAGAATAAACACAGAAGCAGCAGCAGTAGCAGTAGCAGGAGTCGCAGGAGTCGCAGGAGTAGAAGCAGATTCAGGACCAGGATCATCAACGGAGGCACCGGGAACTTCTTCAGCCCTGGAGCGACTAAGGATAATCTAGTAAATTAGCAATTCGAGAGACACCACAACACCACACACACCCACACACACACAACACCCGGTTACCCAGAGAACCCGGCCACAAAAGACACATTTTGCCACGGGGGCTAAATCCAAGGTACCAACACGAGGTATCCCGGCAAAAGCCGCCAGAGTCTACAGTCTACAGGATAACCTGTCCTGTCAGCGATCGATCGCCAGAGCCCTCAGAAAGCAACGTAGTTTTTAGTCCATATATTTTTATCCGGCAATCGGTCTATATTTCGTATTAACCGTGGAATCTTAGTTTCTCCATTTTTTTTTCCTAACTTTTAATTTTTTTTGTTCGATGCCAGCACAGTATTTTTTTGTACTTTATTTTTATATACAAAATTTTTTAGTTCGTTTTTTTGCGGGTCGCAAATGTCGGCCCATAGATGCCATTTAATCTCACAAAGACCACCAAAAAGCAGAAGGGACATAGCTTCCTTTTAGTCAGCCAAAATCCCTCGCAAAAGGCTATAAATATAATGTTCCCCATGTATATGATATAACCCTATAGCTAACTGAGTAGGAGCCGTCATCTTGCATGCCAATCTCGAGGCTAGTCCTAAAATTATAAGTGAGCTGGAGTGATTTCGTATAGAAGTTCCTAAGAATCGTGACAAAATCAAAGCGCAAACCAAAAGGATATCGGTTTTTGTATTTTGAACCCCTCCCAATATCTATATATATTATTTGTACGAGAAAGACTTGCAAAAAGACAATATGATGGCGAGATGTCAGAACATTGCAGTGCTATTTCTTACTTCGCGATTGGTTTCCTAACCTAAAAAAAAGAAATCAGAGACAACACCATATCATATCGATATCGATAATTAATTATAAATGCGATAAATGCGATAGGCGCATTTTTTTCTTTTTTTTGTTGCTTATAAAAATAATTCCTGAAACGCTGTGTGAAACATCGTCTATATTCTTTGTCCATACCCAATATAGGCGATGTTTTCCACACAGTGTCAAACATGTTGAAATATCTAAGTACTGGCTTGTGAAAATCGTACGACAGCTGCTAACTTAAACACTGAACAAAAAAAAACTAAAATTGAAAGCTAAAACGAGCATTGGCTAACCTTCGAATCTTGACTAAAGATTTTTATTGGAATTTTACCCAAACTTACACTACGATTTTCACATGCCTTTTTTTTTTTTGTTTTTAAGGGTAATGCTTACAATTGAATGACAATCGATAAAAGCGATAAATCGATTAATGAAACTTACACTACAATTTGCACATCCCTTTTTTTGTTGTTGTAAAGGTGATGCGTACAATTGAATGATAATCTAAAAACGCGAGAAATCGGTTGAAGCGATAATGATAATGAAACTTACACTACAATTTTCACATACCTTTTTCCTTGGTAAGGGATAAATGCGATAAATCGATTAACGTTACTTACACTACAAATTTCACATCCCTTTTTTGTTGGTGTAATTAAGATCAATTAAATAATAATCGATAAAGACGAGAAATCGGTTAAAGACACAAATCGAGTAAAGCAATAACTCAATTAAGTTCAATAACGACACTCAGCGAAATGCGCCGGCTCATTTTTAATTTTAAAATGTAGCCCCTTTCACTTACACACTCACACACACATAGGCTCATGACGTGACCTTACACACCAACGCGCGCGCCTACATACCGCTGATGTATACACTGAAAAATTTGTTTGCATTTTTTGCCACCAGGCATGATAAGAAAATAATAAAAAAAATATTATATATAAACCATAGGTAACAACTAGAGTTGCATCAGTCAAAAATATTGCTTGTGTTCAGTATTATGATTTATTTATGATTTTTTACTGTCATATTTTATGCCTTATTTATTTATAAATTGTTGTTGTTTTTTGTTGTACAATTTTTAACTAAGTTTCGATTGCTGCGCGCGGGACAGAGGGCTTAAGAACGTATATATAAATATACCAAATATATATATATCTGTAATTTGTAATGTAAAAAACAATTTTTATAAACGACATACACACATCTATTGAAACTATGAATACATGTATTAGACAAACTTTTTATATAGAAACTTTTTGTATAAACTTTTTTTATTACTCTTATGGTTATATATTCAAAAAAGTTAGTTTAGTCCAAATAATAACTGAAGAGGAGGCAACCGAAGGGAGAAGCTACGATTAATAGACATGCTAATTACAAACATCTAAAGGAAATTTAAATAATATATACAACTTATGTGCAATACTAATTCGTATTATTAAATACCACAATATATACTGTAAGCGATATGTATCTGTACAGACATATATGCATATAAATGATATAATTGCAATCGTATAACCCAAACAGTAGTCAAATATATCGATCTTCGGTGATCGTTATCGCTGCGTTAACTAATTTGCATGCATTTTTGTACATGCAATCGAAAGTTCTCCCCCAGATCCCAGATAATGAATCAGAATCCTAGGCAAAATCAAATGGAATATCTCTAGACTTAGGGCAATACTTACGGAAGTTTATCAAAATGTAAAGCGAGCAACTTTATTTTGTAACCTATACGAGTTGGGAAGCGAAACCAAAATTTGCTACAAACAATACGATATTTTTTCTATATACTACCAAACAAAGTCTAATTCAAATTGAGAAAACCAAACCGAAAACAGGAAAGGCCAAGTCGCTTCGGACTTCTACCAAATATGATATATTATTAAAAAAGAAAAACAAAAAACGATAGTCAAATCTATTAGCAAATTTTTGCTCGTGCTTTCTTTACAAGAAAAATAATAAATTCAAGTCATGCAAAGTTGTAACTCAAGTTGATCGCGTGGCACTTTCAAAAGAAAAAGAATAAAACACGTTTATAGCAATTTTTCTAGAATTTTTATATTACAATGAACTAAAGAAATATGTATCATATACTATATACTATATATTTTTTTGTAAATTGCAAAACCAATTAATTAGATGCGTTAGTTTGTTTTTACGTTTTTATTTTCTTGTTTTTACCTCTTTGAATACTTACCAAAAAATAAACGTGTATTAAAAGCGAAAGAATCTACACAAAGACGAATACCAATAAGCCCCAAAAATTAAATATTATCAAATACAGCAAGCAGCCTGCTCTATGTAGTGTTAAAAACAATTTTTGCAAATATCTAAACAAACGCGTTGTTCTAAAACTTTCAAAGTAAATGAAATGCTAGTCTTTAAAAAGACAAAATCTGTTACAAAAACGCAAAACACGAAGCGGAAACGGATGTCAGTAATCGGTAATCGGTGAATGGCTATCTATCTATCGATAACCCTGTGCGTCATGATGGTGTTTTTTAAATGTAGTAAAATTTAATATTTTATAGATTTTTATACTTTTATATAACATATATACTTTATACTTTAACTGTTTAACAAAAACTCGACAAAAATGTTACAAAAAAAAAAAACTATAAATGTGCTATAAATGAAGGTAACTTATCAAACAAATATTTTACTGTACCAAAAAAAGTTGATAGCGATGCAGAAAAACTCTCTACGGCAAACCGCTCAATGTTTTTGCTGCTAACTGAGAAGAATGGCTTTTAGGAATCTGGAATCTTGCGTAGCGTGCTATATAATAAATAATTCTAAGCAATCAGTTATGTTCCGTTTTTGTATTCGGTTTCCATTCGACACCCGATCCCCGATCCCTAGCGAGTTCCAAGCAAAGACATTTAATTTTTTAGCCCACTTCCGAGCTTGAATTACGGATAAGAGCTGGATTTAGTTTGTTAGAGAATCTTGTTATAGGTAAATGTTTATTATGTTGATTTTGATATGGATCCTAGTGTTATATATATATACCAATTACGGAAATGAAGAAAACTTATACGCCTAATTCTTAATATATATTTTTGTATGTTTTGTAGTTGCTAGTAGTTTCCTGGTAGTTTTTAAAAAATAAACCAACTGCGTTGAGACATTTTTATACTTTGTTTATTCTTTTTATACATATACATATATATATTCTTAATAAAATATGATGACAAAATAAAATATTTGATATATACACTTTATACAAAAAAAAAAGGAAAGAAAAAAATGAAAAAAGAAAAAAAAACTGAAACAAAAAAAACGTTTTTTGAAATTAATAAACGGACATAACGTAAATTGTGTTTTATTTATTTTTATATATATATCTTGTATGTACTTTTTTATATATAACATTGTAAATATATATAAATCTTTTAACTTAGCTGAAAACCACAGAATAATAATGCGAAACAAAAAACTGTTAGTACATACAATTAAATACTTAAAAACACGATACGAAAGACTCTGGAAAGGAAAAGTATTGAAATTCGAACTTATTACAAACTTAAATATGTTAACTGAACATCTAAAAACAACCAATTGGTCAATATGTGTTTTATACAAGGAAAACCAAAAGTAAAATGATAAAAACATAAAACGTAAACGTAATTATATGAAATTTACACGTAGTACAATTCAATAAACTTAAAACGTAAATGGTAAATAAGTGAATATTTTTCAAGAGAGAACCCCAGAAAATGCTTCAAGTAATCGATAACCAAAAACGATAAATAGAGAAAAATACAACCTTGCGTAGTGCAAAATAATGCAACTTAGAGCCGCGTTTTGATTTCGCCTAGTGAAACCTCCTCTCTAAAAATGAAATGGAAATACTCTGCGTTTTGGGATGGTATTACTATCTACTTAATAGGTGGTGAAGAGAGAAATTTAATTATTTTTTGAGTATTTTCATAGCACAATTTTTGTACAGTGTATGGTTTGTAGTTAGCGAAAGAACGAATGTGTAAACCAAACGCGTTTTAAATAGAAAATTTTTTAGTCTCCACAAACGATGTGAACTCAATTTCAATTTTACGCTAATTGGATCGAAGCTTAGGATCGCCGTGAAAAGTATAGAAAAAATAGAAAATTTGCAAAGGACAAGGTTATTAATGAACATTCGGTACCTTTTAAACATAATTAATGAATTTTATAAACAAGAAGAAAACATCAAATTGATACTGAGAAATTGTAGCCTGTAAAGCGAGTGCTACCAGGTACCCGCACTTCCATTTTAATTTTAATTGAATCTTTTGTCGCATTCGCGTAAAAATATACAGCGACATATTATACTCTATATATATATATATATATGTACATATATATAATGTTTAGTACTTCAAATAAACTGAAATTGAGCGCCCTTACTAAAGAATTCCTTTTAGCAAAATATTCAGAATAAAAACCAAACAAAACCAAGCAAAGGCATATAATTTTTTAGCATTATACAAGTGAAAATATAACTGAAAACGGAAGAAACCAAGATAAATATAAATAGTAAACCAAAAAACAACAAGTTGGCAGATATAAAAACTATATAGTGAATCAAATATATATATATAATGACACGTAATCTGTATGAAGCGTATGAAACCAAGAAACTAGCGAAATATTCCATATTTTATAGTCATTTTCAATAAACGTAATTTTTTAATTTTTACAAAATTAATGTTTGAAAACAAAACAATGGAAAAACTCTAAAAAAAAAAACATCAATAACAAATATTTGTAGTTTTCTAAAACCCGAAAAATCAATCTGAAGGGGTAAACGCTGATTAAAAATAAATAATTGTAAACTGTTTCGATTTCCATGCGTGTTTTTGCTCCACAGCGTTGAAGCGTTTTCAATTAAATTAATGTTTAAACAAATGTTAGGCGAAGCCCAAAATAAACAAAAACAGACCATAGATAAAACGTATGTACTAAAATAAAGTAAATAGTAAAGACATAAAAATATGTATTAGACACGACGCATATGCAAAGCAGTTCTCCCCCTACTAACTAACGAATCTCTCGAAAATTGAAACTGTAATAGCAAACCCAAGATATCAGCAGTACTTGCAATGAAATATTTCCAAGGAAAAACCAAACCCAAAATCCAGCAAATCAAATATGAAATAAATAAAATACAAAATATGTAAGCCCGTAAGAAGGGAAATATACATATAGGATTATATTATACACAAGATATATTCAAAGCCCAAGACGTTTTCTAAAATGCGCGCCCCACAAGCATCACACTAAGCGGAAAATCCCAAGAATCGGCGTTTGTATTCGAAAATGTGAAATTTGAACACACAAAACACCCCACATACACACACAAAAACACACACAGACTCAGTCCCTGAGGAAAAATGCAGGTTATGGAGCAAGTAAATAAAGCATAAATGGCAAAACAAAAACATATATCTTCATTCAAATAAATAAAAATACTTTTTCTGGAATAAAATACAAGTGGTATATTTTATTTGTGTTAAACTTGCGGGATTTTTGGGGTAGGAAATGGACAAATGGATTTAATTGATTTTCTAGGATTTTACGTATTTGATTTAAAAAAACAAAAACAGGATTTAAACTCAATTTCATATTTTTTTACATCTGAGTAAAGTTAATTTGGGGGTGCTACAGAAATCACTACGGGTTTTAAATTGCCTTAAAAATGTGCCTCAAACTATGCTACTAATTTTTACATAGTAAAAGAGAGAAATTTCACACTGATTTTGGTACTTAAAAAATGGTATTGCATACTTTTAGACAACTTTTTAAGAAATTTAAAATCCCTGGACATTTTTACAGCATTCCCGCGTATATTAAGGCTATGTTTTCGGCATCAATTGGAAATCGGGGGACCCATGTACTTATGTATATTTTTAAGGAAAATTATTCTTGCGAAATTAAATAGTAAGAACATTTATTAAATAAAAAATGAAGAAGATTTATCAAAACCTATTAGGGTATTTATTAAAATATTTAATAGTCTAGGAAAATAATTAGATGTGCTAAGAAATCACTGGAGATACGAAATAGATTTAAAGTATGCCCAAAAGTATGCAATAAACTAGTTTTTGTAGCATACTTTTGCAATAAACTAGTTTTTGTAGCATACTTTTGGACCCAATTTAAAAATGGGTTTTAATTCACAGATTTTTTTTTGCATTCTAGTCTATAGTTTGAGTTGGAATTGAATCTATGGATATTAGTAAAATATTAGAAGAAAGTTCAATGGGTTGAATCGGCTCTTTGGAAACTTAGATCTCCAAGTGTCTTTTCGATAGGTTTTCTAGATTTTCAGACATAGCTGCCTTGGAGGAAAAGTTATAACAAAAATAGAAATTCCTCTCTTTATTATATTCAAAGCTTCATAAGTTCAATGTACATATTTCTTTTTTATAAATAATGGTTATAAGAAATGGGTTGTTAAAAGGGTACATCCCTTCCCATTTTCCAGTTAGTCTAAATTAACGTGACAAACAATTAGTTATTCCACAAGACACTGTTAAATAACCCAAAATAAATTCGAAATTTCAGATCTGGCAGCATCGAGGGTGTGTCACCCACCTCGAGCGGCCCCAGTCTTATATCCGCGCTGTCGGCAGCCGGCGCAGCTGGAGGAGGAGGTGGCGGCAGCGGAGTGGGTGGAGGGGGCTCCGCTGGCGACAGCATCAGCAGCGGCGGCACCTGGAGGCTAATCAAGGGCAAAGTCTCGCAGACCATCGAGGAAATCAAGTCCGCCAAGCATCCGCCCAGCACGTCCACGATACCAATTATTGTGGCTGACCCGCCATCGACTGGCTGGAGCAATCCCGATCCCGATTCGGACACCGAGTGCATGACCGTGAACACATCCATCAGCGAGGAACTGCCCCTGGACCAGGAGCACCGGCAGAACTCCGACTCGGACGCGGAGGCCGAGCTGCTGCAGCTCGACAGCAGTAGCTTGGGCAGTGGCGACGTTGGAGCAGCTGCTGCTGGCGTCGGATCGGAGCGATCCCGCCTGCGTCGGGGCCTGGCACACATCCGGTCCAAGGTGAAGGCCAAGCACCAGGCAGCGGCCGCGGCAGCCATGACCAAGAAGGATGTGGCAGCTAGTGCCAGCGGCGTTCTCCCAGCACCCCAGCAAACGTCGTCGGTGCGCAGCGGCTTCCTGCGCCGTCGCACAGTGGTGGAGGCGGGCAGTGAGCCCTCCACCAGCCAGCAGGCGGAGATTCCCATTGCGAGCGGGAAGGCCAAGAAGCGGGGCATCCTGCTGGCGCGCAAGGATGTGGAGATTGAGTCGGGCGTGGAGGTGCTCGAGGACATGATGCCAGCATCCTCGGCTCAGACAGTTTCCACGCGGGAATCCGTCAAGGAGACTTCGCCGGATGAGCAGGATGCTGCTGGAGGTACTAGGGAGTCAGTGGGCGCTCTTTCGCTTGCCCTGGATCCGGACGCCAATCCGCAGCAGGCCAGTCGCCGCTTATCCGTGGCAAGTGCGTCGCAGAAGTCGGCGCGCGACTCGAGGCAGAGCATCCTCTCCAGCCTCAGTGTGATCAGCATGCGGCGGTGGCGTGAGATGCATCAGGGCGCCACAGCCTTTGCGCTGCCCGTCCTGCTCTCTGCGTTCCTGGTCATCCTGATGATCCTGCCGGTGCCCGACTTCCTGCGCGGCATCTTTGCCACCCTGCTCTTCTTCGTGGTGATGGACAGCTGGGGCAGCCGCCTGCGCCAGCTGCTGGAGGACCTCCTGCTGACCACGCACCCGGAGCGGGATGTCTTTGCGATTCCAAACTACCAGAACATGCCCATTTGCGAGATTCCGGCCGTGGAGGAACACAAGACCATCAAGACGTATGCTGGATGGATGAATGAGATTGGGAGCTACGATCCGAATACGTTCTCCTTCACCCTGACGAGATCGGTGTATGTGCGCCTGGATGGCTGCATCCTGAAGATGTCGGGCACTAATGCAAGGATACCCAAGCGCCGCATGTGGAACGAGCCGCCCATCGATCGTAACAAGATCCTGTTCACGGATCACCGCTCCTATGACCTCAGGGATTGCCGCATCGAACTGCTGCCCCTGGGTCTGGCCAAGAAGCGGTGAGTCTTTCAAGGATTTCCCTTTATTTATCCTCTTTAATCCTTATATCCCCCTTAGCTTCTTCAATCGCAAGTATCCTATACAATTGATCATCAAGAGCAGCAGGGATTTGCCCGAGGAGCCCAACTCCGTGGAGAGCCAGTCCGATGCCACCGTTAAGCCGGATTCTAAAGAAACCAAAGCTGCTGCCACATCCGCCACGACGCCACCAGGCGTTGAGGATCAGGAGAAGCCGGTGGACTTTGCAGCCACAGTGATGCAGGCAGATGTAGGTAACCAATCCCTCCAAGGCTCTCCCTTTCTGACTTCCCTTGTCCTTAGTTGCAACAACTGCGGAACACCGTCAATCCGGACAAGGAGCTCACCGAGATCACCGTGCCCTGTGGCGATGAGGTGCGCCTGCTGCTCTTCTCGCGCTGTGACCGGGAGAAGGAGGACTGGTATCGCCGTTTCCATGCCGCCAGCAAGGGACTCGTACACGAACAGGATCTCCAAGTGCCCATGGCTAGGTTTGTGGAGGACACTGACCTACAGGCAGCAGCCGCCAGACAGGCCATGCATCTGGTGGGCGGCATGGGTGCAGGGAATGTGAAGGTGAGTCGCTAAAGAACTGGATTTGGGTTAGATATAAAACCAAACTCTCCACAGTGGAAGGTCAAGGAAACCGAGGAGAAGAGCGACGAGGTGAATCCCAATGACGAGTCCGGTCAGCAGACCCCCGACGGACAATTTGAGAATATAACCGAAGAGGATTTGGCCGAAACCCCAAAGGAGGAAAGCTTTGATGGCATGATAATGAGTGCCAATGTGGCCAGAAATTCGCCTGAATATGTGCGATTTATGGCTGTTTACCAGGTATGATCGGGGTTCCTAAAACTCTCTTTATTTTTTAGTTAATTAATTTTTATTTACTATTATTTTTGTTTGCATTTCCCATTGGCTTTTGGTAGAAAGCTTGTACCCAGAGCCACATACCCGTGACCCGAAAATCTGTCGGTGAATTATACTCCGAAAAGCGCGCAAAAAAAGTAGGTTTTCTTTTACGTTTTTACTTTATTTATCCCGTTTTCTTTCTGGGATTAAAAGTAAGTAAAAAGTAAGCTTGAGCTAACGCTTCTTTCCTCCAGTCTCGCCGTGCCAAACGCCAGGAGGATGAGCTGTGGAAAGGCATTGACCAATCCCTGTTCCTGGGCCCATCCGGCAGCATTGTGTGGGCGAATGTGATCTTGGGACGCTGCCTTTATAGCTGCCTCCATGACACCTTGCTGCACGAGAAGATCAAGGAGGTGCTGCAAAAGAAACTGAACTCCATCAAGGTGAGTAATACCTACAAAATTCTTCAAAGGAGTGATTAAAACCTGATCTTTCAGCTGCCCAGCTTCATGGAGGAGGTGATAATCACCAATATCTATCTGGGCCGCTCCCCAGTGCTCTGTCATCGCGTCTCCCAGCCGATGCTGGATGAGCGGGGTCTCTGGGTGGATGCAGACATCACGTACGAGGGCTTAGCTCACATAACGGTGACCACCAAGCTGAATCTGCTAAGGATTCGAAGCAAAACCAAGTCGCCCATGGCTACGGATTCGACTAGCACCACCGCATCGATGCCACCAGAGCAGGCGCCGGATTTGCGCAGCAATACGGATGCGGGCAGTGAGAATGTCATCTATGACAGTGATGCCGAGAGCTCGGGTGGGTCTTCTACAGAATCCGAGAGCCCACCGCCCGGAAATGCCCAGGAGAATCCAGCGGGAACTGAGTGAGTTTAAAGAATATTTCATGAATGATATTAGAAGCTATCTAAGCTCTCCGTGATTCCCCGAATTCTCCCTTTTATAGGTTCTTCCAGAACTCCCCTGGTAATGCGCGGCGCATCTTCAAGATTGTGGATCGCATAGCCGCCTCCAATCTATTCCAATACGCCACCGAGCTGCCGTACGTGCAGCGTGCCATGGAGAACATGAACGCGAACATCACGTTGCGCGTTGATCTCAAGGGGTTGGTGGCGCGCGGCACCTTGAATGTACCGCCACCGCCCTCCGACCGGGTGTGGGTCAGCTTCCGGGGACCGCCACGCCTGTGGATGTCCACCAAGCCCCAAGTGGGCGACAAGTCCGTCGATTGGTCAATCGTAACGAATGTCATCGAGAGCAAGCTGTGTGAGGCTGTTAACAAGTTTTTAGTCTATCCCAACATGGTGGATTTCTCCATACCGTTTTTGAGCAATCCCAACTTCGATGAGGATCCTCTAGCTGCCGGGAATTGAGGATAATAATTTATATATATTGATTTATATTTGGTGTGCAAAGAATTTAACACAAAGTGTGAGCGAGATTTTCTAGGATTATTTTTTTTAATGTAAACTTCAAGTTTAGCTTAGATCTGCGATCTCTGATTCCAAAGGCGATAGGTGAGAGATGATGGATGGATGATTCCGATTCCGATTCCAATTCCGATTCACAAAAGTGACAAGTTACGAAGCGCTTATTTTGATCACACACACACACATTCTGTTCACACTCCAAACCAAACTTGATAGGCTTGGCTACAATAATTTACACTTTCTATCAGATATCAGAGAGTTATAGGGTGAAGGACTTAGAATATATAGCATATTGAATATGCTGCTAACACAGCCGCTCTGTGAGGTCATCACGACAAGTATTCCAATAGCATAATGCAGGCAT
Source organism: Drosophila asahinai (assembly GCA_008042795.1). Taxonomy (NCBI): domain Eukaryota; kingdom Metazoa; phylum Arthropoda; class Insecta; order Diptera; family Drosophilidae; genus Drosophila; species Drosophila asahinai. The sequence goes on from VNJZ01011630.1 coordinate 58,713, forward strand.
ATGTATCCACTATTCTATATTCTATATACATATACGAACAACTACAATATACGGCCTCTATATATTTATATACCTCCCATATATATTCCAAGTAGTTTAGCCATAGTATGCGTGTGAATTTTAAATAAGAAAATCGAATTTTATTTGCAACCTATCGCAACCTATGATGTGGTCTACTATGTAATACGTATGTACTTAAAGCGTTTCAACTATTTAAAATACTATATATGCTAGCGAGGATAAGCGGTGGGGGTTATATATCCGTACGTACATTTTGCCAAATAAGAACAAATAACATACTTCCTTTGGGTTCCAATTTACGCAACTTTAAGAGACAACAACTAAGAGATAATATCATTTACACGGTTGTTTTTCCAGGCTAAAATCTAAGTACTCTTAATCATTTTAGCTACAGCAAAACAAAGAAATATATAAATGTATATCTAATTTTATTTATGAAAAAATATAAAATAAATGATAGCAAATTTGCTAGCACTTAACCGAGTTTTTTATTCAAATTCTCTGCTGTTTTGGCGCCTTGCTTAGCTTGAGCTTTAAGCTCAGGTTAGCAGTTGGTTAACATCCAGGTAACATTCGTCTTGAGCTTCTTAACTTTTTAACATTTTCACTCTGTTATTGTGCACTTGCCAAAGCTAACTGCTACAAGAGGAGGAAGAACTGTGTAAGTTGTATTTCTTCTTTTCATAAGTAAATTATAACAGTTTTTCGGGATCTGTTTAGCTTAAAACTGTTATATTAAGTTTAAGAGCAGTAAAAGTCATTCTCCATCTAGTGTCTCCGCTAGCCTGGTAGCTGAAACCCCCTTGCAAAAGACTTTCCATCCAATTTCCTTATCGTTGAGAATGAAATACCAGGCACACATAATTGGCAGCTGCAGACGCAAAATTCTTCTAACAAAATTATAACAGTTTTTCATCTCTTTTGCCTAAAACTGTTATATTAAGTTTATGCGAGGTGGACGTCATCCTCCATCTAGTATCTCTGCTCGCCAGGTTCATGAAACAACGTACAGTGCGCTTTTTCATCAAATTTTCTTATCAATGAGAATAAAATACCAGGCGCACATAAATGGCAGCCGGCAAACGCTGAATTCTTCCCCTAACTAAATTATAACAGTGTTTCACCTCTATTGCCTAAAACTGTTATATTAAGTTTAAGCGCTGAAAAAGTTATCCTCCATCTAGTATCTCTGCTCGCCTGGTACACGGAGCGCAGAGCGAATAAAGCAAAAATAGGCCGTTTATCTTGAGCTCGGGATTCTTACCGTTTAAGAAGTATAAGTTTTGTTTTTGTATTTATTTTCCCTTTCTCTCAGCTGTGCAGACTGTTAACCGAAGCCAAACATAACCATCTAGGTGTTAAAAAACCAGTTGTAATTATTTAAAACAACCATCAAGTTGAATTTAATTTTTCTTTATTTTAATTACTTTTCATTCACGTTCAGAAATGTACATTTTAAATTGCATTTTGCCTCGCGTTCATGGGGTTGAATTTATTTTTTTATCGTTTTTATGTGTGTGTGTGTTGGGGTTTTTTGGGGTTTTTAATGCTTTTTATGCTTTCGATTTGGGTTTTTCGATTTTCGACTTTCATTGCGCGCTGTTTCCAAAAAGTACATTAATTAAACTACAGACATACGTGTATATAATATGCATTAATAATAGAGTTATATATGTATATATAGAATTCAAAAATGTACAACATTCATTTTTAACAAAAGAGCCGGAGGAGGCCGTAGCCGTAGCCACAGCGGCATATGTAGTTAAAAACTCGAAGGATAGCCATAGCAAAAACAACTAAAGTTACAACTTAAGGTTAGAGACTTACCAACTAATACACATACTAGTACAATGTCAATGCCATTTCTCGTTATGTGGTATCTGGTTGTTTCAATCAATATTTTTTATCGTTTCTTTTATATGTATGTTATGTATGAGTGCTTGTATTTATGCTTTTGCTTTTGCTTTGCGTTTAATGCTTCATGCGGCACATACAAACTTATGCCTCGTTAAAAGTCATCTTTCAAAATTGATTTCATGGTTCGACGATCTCAAAATTTGTTATCTTATTCTTTATAATATTTCCTCTTCTGTGTGATGTTTTTGAGTGGTTTTTCTTTTGGATAACAAAAATATGTTAAAAGACTAAGAAAAATAGTCGCAATATTTACGCATATTGCTGTTTACTACTTAACAACTAAAACTGCTATCAAAACAGATTTACAAATAAATATTCCAAGTAAAACTCCTCTCCTACGATCAATCCTACTTCTGACTGTCGGTCTGTCTGTCTGTCTGTCTGTCTATCTGTTGGTGGCAAAAACATTGAGCAACACTTGTTCTTTAAGAGATATTCTTGAATATTATCGGTAAATGGATTATGCTGGCTATGATCTTAGCTTATCGTTAGAGTAGAGCTTGTATTGTATCTGTAAACTGTGTGTAAATGTGTAAATGTAACTATCTGACCCAAATGCAGAGTAATTGTAATCCTTTTGTGGTTGAGCACGTCGCGGTGTTCGGTAGGGTGTTGCTGTATCTCGTATATATCTGGGGGATTCTAGGAGGGATCGTCGCTCGTCACTCTCACTGTGTCACTGTCCTGCTGTTTGTTTGGCTCTCGATCCTCAACGCGTTTACTTTGCTAACTCTCGAAACTCACACAACATCCGCTGTCGGCATCGTCTCCGATTTACAGGCGCATGTCGTTGTATTTGGCAAAGGCCTTGCACAGGGCAAAGGCCAGGATAATGAGGACCAGATGGACAATGCCCACCACAATGGCGCCGATAATGAGCTCCCGTTGTCCAATCAGCCACTCGGTGAAGACCTCGTAGCAGCCCTGAAAGAGAGTTAAAATTGTAATGAAGTTATAAAAGAAAATCTTTCTCAAAGACATCATACCTTTTTGTAGAAACTGTTGCTGTCGCTGGGATTGGTTGTGCAGTCCTCGTCGCGCGGCACCAGCTTGGTCACATCCTTGAGGATGCAGCAGGCATCGGGTATGGTGCGATTACCCTTGCCGCTCACCCACGCCGGCGAGGCCTCAAAGTCGCGATAGTCGGTGATGCCGCAGCAGCCAAAGTTGCCCATCAGCTGGTTCCACATCAGCGAGGTGGCATCCACATTCTCGCCCAGCGAGTAGCTGGTAATGGTCGTCTGCAAGAAGTTTTTGCTCTCGGCTCGCACCTTGTCCTTGTAGAAGGCGGCCAGTCCGCCGGCCACAATCTCGGCCACCAGGAGGAGGATCAAAAAGGTTCCGTACTGCAAAGGGGAAATAGAGTAAAATTAGATTTAAAATTAATTAATATTTAAATTAATTTAAAATGGAATTCAATGAAAATTAGTCTGCTTTATTTATTTATTTATTTATTTCTGGCTGAGCTTGGAGTAGTTATTCCAAATTAATTATTATTTTATTGCATTCTTTTAAGAATTCATTGAATTATAGAGTCTTATTTATCTATTTCTTGCTTTACTGGAACTACTTGTCCTCGGTTGACCCAATTCGTGGGCCACTTGGTGAGCCGTGCAGAAAAATCTAGCCACTTTGACCCTGAGCCAAATGTGCAGCATTTGTCGGTCGGCCGGCCGCTGGTGGTGAGTTTGAGCCGCACACTCGCACATGCCCACGGAATGCCACGGATACAGATACAGATACGCAGATACACTCGGTTATGGATGGGCGGATGAGCGGGGGAGCTCGCAGCATGCAGCACAAATGCTGAAGGTCATTTCTCAATGTTTTGTTGCCTGTTTTGACAAAGCTCTTGCGGCTTTTCAATCTAAATGCACAGAAAGAAAAGGCATTCTGTAAAGCCCAAACCCTTTAAGAACTAATAAAAATTACCCCACATTTTCTCGCAGTGCGTTGCCCTGATGCGTTGGCCTGATATGCTCGGTTTTAGTAGCTCGTTGTTGCGGCTGTTACGCCTGGCAGCATTTAATCTAAGCGAGTGTGGGCGTTGGTAGCTGGCTAGCCAGCTGCAAATGTATCTGTCGGATACACATGCAAGCTCACTGAGTCGCTGCTGCGCTCAGCTTCACTTTTTTTTGTCGGTTTTTGTTTGCATGGCAAGTGTAGCGATTTGAAAGCGTTTAAGTGCGGCGGCAAGCTCTTGGCTCTTGCTTGGCCAAAATAAATATAAGAAAAAAATCAATGCTAAGACACATTAGCCATGCGGCGGGCTGAGCATGGGCCCGGCCTTGGGATGAGTTAACCAAATGGCGTGGCCTTGGCTAATTTAAGTGCAAATTGCGCCCAAGAGGGTCGCATGCAGGTCGCGTGTTCGGCAACGGTGCGCATGCGCAATTCGCTAGCCTCCTTCATGGGTATTTCCCTCGGTTCCCCTTAGTTCGTCAAAGGTAACATAAATTGAATTCACCTGCTAGTTGCTTGTCGTTGCAATTAAACTGGCCAAGCCAAGCGCCAAGCCCAGAAATGTGGGTGCGTCCCAGTCAGACGACAGTCAGTCAGTCAGTTTGCCGGTCAGCCGGCGAGTGTAAATAATGCAGGTAAATGCGATAAAATGTTTATTAATTACCACAATCACCCGAGTGCGTACTCTCTGCCTTAGAAAGTCCCCCCACCGGACACTTGTAAATGTAAATTATTCTTCTGCTAAGCGGGAGAAATTACCATGCCACTCACAGGCGAGTGAGAAGGGCTTGTCATGAGGGTCGCTCTCCGTAGAAACCAATCGTTCAAACATGCCTGTATCTATACGTACAACTTTCTCTGGGGTATCTTCACATGGCTTTTCCAGCCAAAAGTCAAAGTCAAATGCAAGAAATCCTCTTCAGCAAACGGAAAAGTTTCGGCTGCAAACAAACAAATGTCTGCGAATGCAGCTGAAAATGCCTGGCAATCGGCCAGCTGGAATCTCGAATGCGGAGTGCCCGGAGCCGGGCATCTTTCATTTGCAATGTATCGATAAAGCCCGTAAAGCTGTAAGTCTGTCTGATTGGGCTCATTGATTGCAGCAAGGGGAAATGCAAATTTGCGACATTGCGTTTTTAGTTCGACCAAGAAGTTACTGTGGATATTGCAATATCACAGAGATTACATAGATTTTGGGAGTTAAATACAACATTAACAGCGATGTTTTCATAAATATTTGTTTAAGATATTAAGATTTTAAATACTAAGTGAAGGTTCTAAAAGTTTCCTACAATCTTAAATTTTTCATCATACTGATTTTACGACCTTTTTGATAGATGAGCTTACTGCTGACTCGAGGTCTTAACAGGCTAAGATTAATCCTCATAATTAAAGACGTAACTCCTATGCCTAAAACACACATAATTTATCTCCGAGGACAAGCAGAATGCTTAAAATATTTAAAAGTTTCAGTTTCCAGCCAAGAAACTTCCTCAGTACTAATTTTTGGACGCGAAATTCGCAGAATTTTAGGTGTACTCTCTGAAAAAAATGGTTAATAAAGGGGTTTTTTATTTTTTTAATTTATAAAATACTATTAATAAGACCAATCATTATTATTTGTTCTTCTATTTATTTAATTGCTTAAACAAAGTCCCAATAATATCTTTATAAATATCGTGAAAATGTTTGTTTTCTTCTTAAAAATTCCACGTTCATTTCCATACTGTTTCTAAGTAAAAACCCATGTTCAATATTGTTCACTTACCGTTGACAGCAGACACCGGGACTCGCGCATAGCCCCCAGATAGCCCAAGAAGCTCATGAAGAACATGACGGCTCCGATGACGAGCAGAACATAGGCCAGCTGCTCTATGACCTGCGGCTGTGTAAATTGCTGCAATAAATACAGATAAAAATAAATGGTCAACGTAATTGCAGATGATGTCTTCACTGCGTATTCATAATTAAACTTTGAACTGACAAAAAGACTGAACGTCTCTTTCCTCATTCGTCATAATTCAATTATACGCATATTTTCCCCCTCAATGTGCGTAGGCAGATTTTTAAAAAGATCCCAGCTAAATGAGTGTGGACAGTGGTACAAAGAGTCATCAGTTCATTGACATAGACACTGGTATGTAGTTCCTGCTAAGCCCTCACAATTAGCTCCTGCACACCATATCTATCCTAGGTGACCCCGCAATTAGTCCCCGTGTGTGTGTGGACATGCACTTTTCATTTGTTTTGGCAAAGCGAAAAACTCCATGTCGAGTCAGATACTAAAAGGAAACTCTCCACACACACACAAAACTTTGACTAAAGCTGAACATGCAACTTTTTTGATGGAATTTGTCAGAGTTGTTCTGAAAACTTTATGTGTGTGAACAAAGGGGCACCACTTTAAAAAACGATTTATACATTTTGTGCTAACAGTTTCGGTAGTTTTGGAATTTTTTGTTGAAGTAACAAAGTTAAAGAGTTTATCTAGAGTTTATTTTTGAATACAAAACTAGAAAGCAGGAAGTTTTTTTTGGCAATTTAAAAATAGTTATCCACTTTTTTTAATTAGCTTAAAGCAAGGACTTTTTAATTGAATTAAGTTCTATTTTCTATTAATTGATTAATACTTAGCTTCTAAGAAAAATAGGAAATAGGAAAAACGGAAAATACTTCTTAGTAAAAATTGCAAAAACTATATAATCCTTCTTCGATTAACAATAAGCGTTAAAAATAAATGTATTCCCAAAAATATTATTTCCTGCTCGAATTTATTAGCTTCTACTACTTCTAATTTCCTATATTAAATCCAAAAAAGGGTGGATCCCCAACTAATATTCCAGCCCAATTACAGTTACAGCCAACACTAAAAGCTATCCCCCATTGTGTTGGCCAAGTTTGTCAACACACAATGCATCGTGTGCAGCTTGACTAGGGCATTCGTTTTTTTCTATCCACCCCGAACAACAAGTTTGTTCTATAATTATAATTTTTTTAATAATCATAGTTCCAGTACCGACAATTACTGAAAGAGGACCTGCTGCACGTGAGTTGATCTATATATTCGTGGGGTTGGTTTTTTTCCTATAGCTCTTGATTTCTATATCGATGGATTGCGTATATTATAAATTGCGTTATAATTGGTTAGAGTGCAGTGTGGTTTCTTTGGGGCCTCAGCTGGGGGTGTGTGGGCTTCCTCAGCGCAACACTTTCACCCGGAGTTGGGCGGGGATTTTGGCTTCGGAATGGAATTGGGGAGTTGCTTCGTCTTACCTCAATGCGCTCGCTCTCGACCAGCTTGAGGAGAGCAATCAGCGAGTGCTTGTCCACGGCCAGCCATAGTCCGACTCCGAATATAATTGTGCCTAGCACCTGCAAAAGACATCGAAAACAGTCATGTAAATATATGTGTTTTTATATGTACTGTGTACAGGTAAATGTTTTTTATGCGTTTATGCACCTGGATAAAAAATAGTATACTTTGGGCATAAAATTATTGCAAAATGTAGGCGTATTTGTAGAGTGATTTAAATATTATGTTGTATAAAATATAAATTACTATTCTAAAATATATATTTTCACGTATAATCTGTTATAAATTATTTTTGTTGTTAATATTAAGTATCTAACTCCCAAAAGTTTCTATTATCTTTCTAACTTTAAAAAAAATCGTTTATTTTGTGATAAAGGTGTTTAAAATATTTTTGCAATGGTTTAATTTAATACCAAACTAATTAAAGCATTTTATTTTTATGATAAGCTTTCAGATCGTAGAAATTAGATTGTAAAAAATTCAAAATCTTAATTTAGTATTTTAATGTATGTTCATCAAATTGATTTATACGAAAATGTGAAGGTTAAAGACATTGGAGCTCGAGTTAGAGCTTTATAAAATTTTAAATAACTTTAATAAAACTTTTAAAAATATTGTTTCTTTAAAAAAACATTTAATTACTCCCAAAAAAACGTTCCCTTATGTCCGAATAATATAATTTCTATTTAATATAATCATTTTTATAAGCTTTTTAATTTTTCAAAACCTTATAGACACATTTCCTTTAAGTGCATTATAAAACATGAAGCATAAAACACAAAATCCCCCCCTGGACATGCAAACGCAGTTGATGATTGTTATTATTATGATGTTTATGTTGCCTGCCCATGTTGATTGCATTCGAAAATGCCGATGATGAGGTTGGCAATCAACATGCTGACGCTGACGACGCTGACAATGATGATGATGATGATGACTATGGTGTACAGGGGAGTCAATGAACCGCTGCTAAGCTATGGAAATGCGGGAAAATGCGGGGAAAAAGCAACAGCGCCTGCGCGGAGATTTGCTTGATTGAGTTGCATGGAATGTGATGTGACGGAATGGGTTTTGATGGTTTTGAACGGGAGTAAACGCACCCATCTATCAGAGAGGTGCATAAATCATCATCAATATACTTGTTTATACTTACGAAAAATATAAAATTAAATATGCAAAGCAAATACTTTGCACACCAGACTCCGCAGTCAAAGACCATTTTCGTTGTTTTCGAAATCTTGCGGCTGTTCTCCTCAACGGGAAGCTCCTCTCAACTGCAATGATAAAAATAAAGAGAAATTCCACAGTTAGTTTCTAATTGAATTAAAATATTTTTACTTAATTTACCTAATTTCACGTTAAGTGCCACACCACACACACAACACACTCGGATGGGCACACACGTAAAGAAAGTGTCACAAAAAAAGGGGGAAAAAACGAAATAACAATAACAAAAATACCAAGAAGTGTAAATAAACAGGAAAAGTATTTCTAGCCAAGTTGCATTTGTTATCGGCCATGTTTGTGTGTCTGTACGTGCCCCGTGCCTAACAAATTAACATGTGAAGCGGCCGTTAAAAATTAGAGAATGACTTTAGCAGGAAATGTTCAACAAGAAAAATACCCTAACAATATCTGAGAAAACTAATATAAGATTTTATATATTTTTAAGAATTTTATTGGCTTTAATAGAACCAATGGGTTTTAAAAGAGATTTAAAATTAATTATTATATATATAAGAAACATAAATCCCCAACTTAAAGCTCTTACTGCTTTTTCCAGACAATATGTAAGATACTTTTATTAAACAAGTTATTAGTTCCAGTTCCAAAAAAAAAAAAAAAACATTAAATAATTATTTTACTTATGACAATGCTAATTTCTATTTATAAAATCGTAAGGCCAAGTTGCTCAACCAGTCGCAGATTCGTGAATTAAATCTAAATAAGTGTCTGACTGCTTCATCAGAGATACGAGATACGTTAATTCCTAGAGCGAGGCTAGAAATTGCTCAAGTAAAATTACAGGCTTTCGTTCATTCATTAATTCATTGAGTCTCGGCGAGAATCTCAATTTCCAGCATCTCCATCATCTCGAGCATCGCGTTCCGCGTAAACTTTCTCATTAGCAGCAGCAGAACAGCCTGCTTTTCCCCGCCCGTTTTTCCACTTTTCTTTTCAGAGGCAACCGTCGTTGTTGTTGTTGGCCAAGTTCTGAACGCGTGTGTGTATGTAGTTATTTGGGTAAATATACATACAGACACACTCCGACACACAAACAATGTCACGAGCTATTGAAGTTTGAAAAGTAGAGCACTCGGCAGCGGAGCTAAGCCCTGCTTCTCTCTCTCTTTCCCTATTTGGATGCTGTTGCCAAGTCGCGGCTGGAAAATAAAAAAAAAAATGGAAAAAATACTGGCAAACATTTTCCTTGCCAACATTTTTGTTCTCATTCTTTTTCTGGTCCCTTTGAGCCCGGTAAAAGCCTCCCTTCCTCAGCCGCTCCCTCTAAGGCCCTAATGATGTTTTGGCCGAAATGTAATTGTGTACGCACACACACACAGAGCCCCACCACAGCTGCGGTCACCATAATAGCTCTAAAGATGTCTAGAGCTACGATTTGTAGTAATTAAAAGGATATGATATGACCTTAAAAGGGAGGTCTATGGACTAATTACTTGGCTTTAAATGTAGGACGTTGCCAAGGGACTAAAATACCTTTCCAATATTTTTAGGTATTTTAATTCACTTAGAAATATGGTTTAAGAGGATATTTTATCTATACTTTCTTTATAACTCATTTATAAATTAATCAAGAATGATCCTTGAAGCAGTAGAATCCGGCTCGAAGGACCAATAATGAAAAAATGAATTATTTATTCACATTAATTGATATTTTTTCACATTATTTTGACCACTGTTGTTAACACACTTACACACGCACACACAAAGGAGAAATACTGAGTGCATGAGGTACTTGAATGCGAAACGCTCAAGGGGCCCACAAATACACACACCAACACACATAAGCCGGGCTTCTGTGGGCGCCACATCCCCCACACTACCCCCTTTTTTTCAGTCTCCCTTTTCAAGCTACTCAACCCTTTAACTCGACAAAAGTTTATCAAACATTTTTAATTGCTTTTCCATTGTTTTTCTCAGACTTTCTGTACTTGACGTTCTGGCTTTAAATTAGTTTAAATTTTCTGCTGATAAAGCATGCAAATGACCGTCTAACGGATGTGCATATAGCCACTAATGGCTCTGACATTGAATCCATAATATCGACGCTTAGGTATTGTTTGGGAACAAGTCATTTGTCTCGGCTAAAAGATTTACCAGCTGAGAGAATCTTTAAATTTTATTTGCATTCAAATTTCAGGCCCGCAAGATTTGCATATTAAAATACCGGATTGCTCGATAATTATCAAATCCACAGAGCTTTAAGCCATAATAAAAATTGCAAATATTTGAGTACTGCCAACAATTGCTGGTTGTTCTCACTTTCGGAATCTATCTATTTATCTGGCAAATATTTACTTAATAGCTGCCACCTTTCGACTCTGATTTTATCGGTAAACGGTTTCAACTTTTACCTTTATCTATATATTTTTAATGCTGCACAGTGCAAATCGAAGCTTTAATTAATTCTCCGCCCGAGTGGAAAAGCTTCTAACTGCCACCCACTAAGCCGCCGCTGCTGCTGGTTACTCGTTTTTCCTCTCTCGATGCCATGAGCTCCATACAAAATGCAAAAGCTTGCCATTAGCTCACACACATATAAGCCTTCGTGGCTACATGGCTCACACACACACACCCAGCGACAACACCCACACATGTTCGAGCCAAATCTTGTAATTAACTTTCAAGGGGCGCATGGAAAATATTGGCAGAATTTCAGCCAGCTCAGCATCAGCATTTCATCTCAACTCAAATATTAAGTCTGAAGATCTGCTTTAGATATAGAAGGAAGGAAGAATGTGCGCAGTATTTCTATCAGATTGGGAAAACATTACAGATTAATGTGAAACAAATATTAATTTTTTCAGAAAGTGTGTACTTCAATTTTAATCTAAGAATGTGGTTTATCTTATTTTAAGGCCCAAGATTTTAAGATTCATTGTTAAATTTAATCAGGAAAGTCTGTTAATTTACAGAAGACTGTTTATAGTCTCTAAATCATACCTTTATGTGTATTTAAACAGTATTATTTTCATTAATATAGGTATTACCTGACCTTATGCAATCATTGGCAAATATTAGTATGGAAATTAAATTTTATTCCCTAAAAAAAATAAAAATGCCTTTAAAATGTTTTCTTTTCTAAAAAACTAAATGGAAGTTAGTAATATCTGTCAAATAGCTTCCTTTACAATCGTTTTTCCATGATCGACGGCCACCTCGCTGTACTCTTTTTCATATTGTAATTAAATATGCTGCATATAAGAGCAGAAAAAACAACACAGAAAAACCGCAAAATAAATTACAAATTTATGGGCTTCGCAGCTGACTTGCATTCGACTCTCTTGTTTATTTTATTTGCGTAATTAAATGCTTGCACATGCTCGTACAGCATTTTTTTCCCGTAGAAAGTTTTGTTTTCTGGGGAAGTGGAAGTCTAGGGAGCTGCTCTCTCGAAGACAACAATGCACATTTTTTTGGCTCAGGTGATTAAAGTATTTTCTTGCAAAAAGGAAATTCGAGCGGAGCTCAATTGTGGGACCAAAAGTCATTTTCTTGCACACAGCATCTCCCCCTGTCTGAGTGTGCCGTCAAAATGGGTTAAAGAAAGTCGTAACTTGTATTAATTAAAAAAAAAAGTTGTAGGAAAAAAAAGACAGCGAAACAGAGTTCAGAGTGAGTAGAAGGAAAATGCTTGGCGCTTGAACTGAAAAGGTTGTCAAAACCCTTGGCCATAACTTTTCCGTTCCGTTCGACTTCGATGGGAGATGTGTTTTCCCCTTTGGGTCTCTGTTTCACACTTGTCACGTTCGCCTGGCTTGCCAAGAATTTAGAAATTTCATTTATTGCCAATGCTTTCTATTCTCCACTCCGCTCCCCTCTTCGATTCCCATTCCGATTCCGACTCCGATTTGATTTGTTGGCTCTGGATGAGAAATGCTACAAGCAATCGGGGAATAACTCATAATGCTCGAAACCAAAAGTGCCGGAGAAAACCACAGAAGCCACTTTTCTATCTGTCAAAGCGTGAGAAATTCTGTGTTCTCTCCTCGGTGGTGGTGCCTCGTCTTTATGGCCACTTCCCCCTAGTCACACTTCATGGCCTGGCTGGGTAATTAAATTATGGAGTAATAAGCCTCAATTGGGTCACCTCTCTCTCTCTCTCCAAACAGTACTTAAATGCAGGTGGGTGGCCCCCAACCAAGGCTGGGAGCCTGCATATGGGAGCAGGCGGATTAAAATGATTTTATGACTGGGCTTCCTAGTGTGGGAACTGCTTGCATACTTAAATACTTATATATATGTTAAATGGAAGCACTAAATGGAATGTTAATGCCTAAATCGGCTTGGGAAGCTGGGCAGAATGCCGTTGACCGGATGAAGGAATTATCTTAAATTATTCTTTATAAATATTTAAGCTTGCGGAAAAATATTTCATATCTAAATTCCCATTTCAATTGCAGTTGAAATTATTATTGCTTGCAGTAGAGATGGAAGAAGATCGATTTTATATCGAATTTAAGTCGATATATATATAGATTTTTTTAGCTCTAGCTTCCAGTATTTAAAGAAAAAATAAATTAATTTTAATTGATGCACCATATTGATGTAAAAAAGCAATTAATTTAAATTAAAAAATGGATTATGCACTTGTGCATTTTAAATATTATTATGCATTAATAAAAATTATCAAATTATCTGCATAGCCAAGGAAAAGCATATTTGCTTTAGCTTTTTAATAATTAAATCAACCTATATAGTTAATAGTGCCAATTAATAATGTATGCTTGAAATTTATTTCCCTCAACAACCCTTTTATTAATTACCACCACCGGTTTATCATATTTTTCCAATCAATTAAAAACCAAATAACACTGATTTAAACTTTAGGCAACTCTGCCTCCGTCCCTCGAATTAAAAAAGGTTTGCCATTTTGTTGACCCAACAAGCATTTTGCCTTTTTTCTTTGTCTCCACTGATTGCTAAATTTGTGTCCCCAATAAAAATAAAATACACAAAAAAAGGCTTTAAACCCGAACTTATCCAACTGGAATTAAAGTCCATTAATTGAGCAAAAATATAGCGCAATATTGACGCTCTTGTTTGGAATTTGTGTGTTGTTTTTGATGCTTTTGATATCGCCTTTGTTGCCGCACGAGCCACACAATCAATTTATTTATAAAATTTTGCTTAATTAATGCAAATATAAGACAAAACAAGCAAAGCCGAAACGAAGCCGGGCGCAAATAACTTTGTTAGCTTTCTGGAGCGAAAAATTTGAATAAAGGCAACAGGAATTTGCCTGAAAGGACTTTGCCAAAATTAAACCCTCGAGAGATTTAATTAATTAATAATCTTACGAACAAAATGGCCAACTGTCTCACGAAAGGCTAATTGAGTGTCAAATAGAGTGAGATTTTGCCCATTTAATTTTTCACTTTTGTGGAGTCATTCAACTCAACTTCGCTGATAGTTGTTGCTGTGTTTAGTTTTGGCCAGTTTGCTTATATAATCACATGAAGTGCGTTAATTTGACATAATTAGTGGGCTCGCGAGCACGAGACGAGAAAAGAAGTCAAAGCCTCAGTCGGAGGTCTTCGAGTTGAAGAGGAGACCCCCTTTGTCTGGGCCTGACTCCGCGCTGACTCTGCTTTTTTAGGTCAATGGTCTTCTCCTTCTCCGCGCTCGGGCGATGTTTGTTGCCATGTTTGCTGCCGTTTGATGGCTTGCCAATTTAACACCTGACAGCTCCGTTTGGGCCATGTGCACTGGACCAAGCCGTGTGCCATAAGCGGGGCCCAGATGCCAACGCCCCAATCCCAAGCCACCAACTCGTGTTACGAGAGCGCACTGGTAACTGCACTGAGAAAAATACTATGAAATGTTAGCTTAAATTCGGTTAGTATTTATACTTAAATTTCTTATCATTCAGGCTTGGTTATGAAGCCTTTTTCACTATTCAATGCTAATTAACTTTAATACTCGGCGGCCATTGGGAATTCTAAGATAATAAACAGCACACTTTAATGCAAAAGACTTATTTCTTGTTTCTTGTAATAATAGGAAATAAAGTTTTCTATAGAATACTTATAATATTCTGGAAAGCGCCAATAACTATTTCCGGAAATAAATAAATTATAAATAAATAAATTTATGGCAACCTTGTGTGCTAGGGACATTTTTCTAGCTTATTTTATTAAAAGGTAATACAGTTTCTCACTGTTCCAAACTGGTAGTCGGGCTGTCACCAAACAAACCAGCCAAATAGCCAACTGGCCAACCGGCCAAAAGATACCCCCAGACACGTCTGGCCATTTAGCAGAGTTATGCGATACATTTTTGCGATTTTTTATGCTGCAGCGGGTTGAGGAAATTTTCAAAAGTTTTACTCTAGATTTGATTACGAAAGCAGCGAAGGCGTGTTGATATGCAAATGGGTTTGACAACTTTTAATGAAATAGGTAAAATGTCAAAACTTCAATTTGCAAGATTGGGGAATCAGAAAATGCCAAAAATATTGCTGAACTTTGCCCGAAGATTTTCAAGGGAGACCTATGCAAATTATATCGTTGATGATGATTTCGTTGATAAAATCCAGACATTGGCATTCCATTAAAATGATAAAGTTGAAATCATTTCGGGGAAATCTACTCAACAATTTCAAAGATTTCTTTGCTACTTCTAAGATAGCAAAAATATGAATATTTCTAAAAATGGAAGTAATACAAAATTCATATGAAAATTACTCATAATTATAATCAAAGAGCTTCTCCTACATTTCAAGTGAAATAGTGAGAAGGGTAATTATTTGACCCACCCAAATATTTTTAGCTTGTGCATCAAATTTTTGTCAAGAACGCGAACAAGTCGCGGAATAACATTTCAGACACTGACCTAGTTTAAGGTAAATAGCAGAACGAGTAGGAATGAGAGTATTTGGGGCCAATTACCAACGTTGTGGACAAAAGAAATGAAACTTTGCATATATATATATTTACTTAATTGAGTGGGTACCCCGCCCTCGAGCAGCCAGCCCACTTCATTTCTTTATTAATTTTTTTGTTCGTTTTAATTATTCATTTTCTCTCTTCGCTGTCTGGGCTTTGGCTTCTGCTGAAAAGTGAAACGCTCAGAACCAGAATTTGTTCAATGTCTCTCGGCTTTTGGTTTATTATTGCTCATTGCTCCAGTTATGCCTGCAAGACGGGTATATTATCTCTATATCTCTATCTCTATATGTATATAGCTGTCCGTCTGAATTACAGAGCTTGAACGAGGTTGACACACTTACATTTATTTAGCCCATAATGAGCTGGCAAATGATTTGCTTTGTGTGCCCTCTTCTTTTTCACTATTTTATGATTATTATTGTTACTGGTTTTTTTTTCACTTTCCATCAATAAAATAATGAAATTAAATGCTTTAAACTGTCTCTGCTGTCTCTCTGTTTGCGTAGCATAATGAGGCATTTCGACAAAGACAAACAAAGACCGAAAAGGAGGCGGAAAGTCGATTCAAAGTTGTTGGATAGAAAATACAAAAGTTTGGAATAATAATGGGAGTCAAGTTATATAACCTATGCATATAAATCAGTTGGCAAGAATTGTGGTGGGACGCCTGGTTCTTGTGCAACTTATATTACAACTTGAACTGCGAGGGAGTCTTTTTTTTATATTTTTCCTATCAGATACATCGTATTTTTTCAGGATTTTAATTAAACCTGACAGAGAATTCATTGAATTGAGGGAATTCAGATATACTATTTGACTTTTAAATGTGCATTTCTTGCAAATTAAACTTAAAGTCGAGTGGAGTTCAGTTTTTGCTGAGAATTAAATACTTTTAATGGAAACAAAGCTTTAAATAATAAAGTAAAATTATAATTAAACTATCTAAGGGAAGCTTTTTTTTTATTACGAATTTCCTTGCAGCTTTTAGTCATTTTTATTAGCTTTTAGCTTGAATTACCTATGAATTCAGTGAATTATTATTTTTAAATCACTCATCCTCACATCCTGTTCAACGTTCTAACTTTAAATAAAACAATTCGACTTCAATTGTGCCATTTCAAAAGCAGTCGCTATGTAATTGCCTTTTTTTGGGCTTTCCAATTGAGAGTTGAGTTCACATGCCATTGTGTGGCGGCGAGATTACACATACGCCGTGTGTGTTGCGTTGGAGCGACAATTTCCTGCATTTGAGAGACAAAAACACAGTGCACAGAGTACATAGTCCTCGGTACATGGCAGCACAACCAACGCCCGCTGTCACTTCAATTCATAACAGATGCAAATAAATTTCCATTAAAGTTGTGGGGATGCCATAGGAGAGGCGACGCCCTCGTAACCCTTGTATTATCTGCGTGGGCGGATAACGAGCAGATGCCAGCGAGATCCCGCTGGATTAAGGTGCCTTCCGTTTAGATAATTCCCACCTCGAGTCACGGGGCGCAAATTGCGGCACTAAGCGAGTGAGTGAGTGAGTGGAGAGAGGTGCTTAGTTTTTATACATTTAAATGAAATAAGTATCTGGCGGATACATTGCTGCAGTGACAGTTGCATCCACACGCGACTGCGGCTTTATGATCTCTTCGCTGGTTACTTAACTTTCTTTTGGCCCCTTGGGGGCCAAGTTCAATGCGCTTAACAGCGCTATTCGCTTTTCCTTCCAGCCGGGGCTCAACTTTCACATTCACAACCTTTGGCACTTCCTTCCGAAAAAATAAAAGACCCGAGTAATTTTCACAAACAACTCCAATACATTTCGGCATTTTGCGTTTTTTGTTTGCATTTGGCAATTGCATAGGCGAAATATGCGATGCAATCAATGCTTCTCATTCGATATTTTGCAAGCTCACTCACTCACTCACTGGGCTGTGGGGCAAGCATTTCGTTCGGTTCGGTTCATTTCAGTTTCAGTCCGAAAGAGTAAAAAGTATCTACAAACATGCTGGCTGGATGGCTGGCTGACTGAATCGCAACGCATGGGAGTGGAAAAAGAAGTGCACACACAAAGTTGCTGCAACGATGAAATATCGCAGTGAGAGTACGAGTGTGAGTATGAATATGAGTCTGCGAGTCCCAGCTAAATTTATGTGGGAAGTTTCTGGGTGATGTTCGCAATTTTAAAGCCCTCCCCAGGGCTCCGACAGCGTAACTTATCTAATAACGGAGACCCACTACTTCCTGGCAGGCCTTTTTTCCCTGTGAGAATGTGAGAACAGAATGTGCCAGTGCAAAAAGGGTTGAATTTATCTAGCTAGATTTTCAGTCACAATTAAGATTTATGCTTCAGATTGAGTGCTTCTTTTGTACTTTCCTCAGATAAAAATCATGTAATAAATATTCCTAAAAGGAGCTGGAGAAGTCAGTATAAGAGTTAAAGAGCCTGGAAGATATCGTGATAATTATTATGAGTTTTAAGTACTTGTAGCATTTGGAATATATTAAGTAATAACCTCTGAGAAAACGTACAATTCATTTTATTATTTTTTATGCATTTAAGATAGATAAGTAAGCTAAAATATACAACAAATTAAAATGTATAACGATTCAAGTATATAAATACCAAAAGCATATATAATAAAATAAATAAGAAAAGCAATTAAGCCTTAGTAAATGCCTTGAATGTTGTCATAGGTAATGTAGCCAAGGTAGAGCTATCTAAAAATAAGTTATAAACCCAAATTACAAGTAAAAACTGAAAGTTACAACTCATGAAGTTTTGAAAAAGTCCACAAAAATATATAGCCAGTAAAAGGGTACACTGCTTACGCCGGCTTTTTGGGCGTTAAAGCCAAATTATGCAATCTCCGCTAGCCCGCTCCGATTTGATGGCAAATAAAACTCAGCCAAATAAGCAAACTAGACTGCAACTGTAGGCTCCAAAATAAAAGCCACCTGCTGTGCCTCTGTGTCTCTCAAAACTCGTCTAAAATCCACAATTGCATCACATAAAAACGTATACCAAACGGGATGCCGAGGCCTAAAAACCTTCTGGGCCGCACATGCGCAGTGGCCAGTGGCCAGTGGCCAAGATGGAGGGGTGAATTGGATAAACAATTGCCAAGTTGCTCTTGGGTGTTAATCGCCATGCATATATGCCGGACTCGCACCAAAGAAAATTCCAAAAAGCCCAGAGGCGTGCCATCGCAAACTCCAAAAACAAAACGATGGATAAAAGCCCCAAGAAATTAATATGCATTGTTGCAGCAGCACGTCGCCTTGCATATTTGGACTTTCACTTTTTGTTTTCTTTTTGAAAAAAATAAAAAGAGTCGAATAAAAAGTAAACAAAAAGACTTTAAAATGAACCTATGGCGACGTCGACATGTCGTTCAATTACAAATGGTTAAACACAAATAAATACATTATGTATTTCCAGATTGGGGCTTCCGAGTCCGACTTTGAGTCCAGTGGGCGAGCAGCGATTAAAGTGGTATCCGCGTTAATTGCTGGCACCGCTGCCATGTTTCCCTTGCCTCAATTAGGCCCAGAAATCAAAGTTACGCATTTCCAATTGCGC
Source organism: Drosophila asahinai (assembly GCA_008042795.1). Classification (NCBI taxonomy): domain Eukaryota; kingdom Metazoa; phylum Arthropoda; class Insecta; order Diptera; family Drosophilidae; genus Drosophila; species Drosophila asahinai. The sequence goes on from VNJZ01011630.1 coordinate 77,632, forward strand.
AATCATCACGATCTTTATTTTTTTGGTTTTTTTGCTGTCTGGAGATTTTCATGGCTTGCGAAAGTAAACATTTTTACAGTCCGCTTCGCGGACAATGCGTGCAGTTATTAGTAGTTTTGATTCATTAATCATGTGTGGAGAGCCAAAGAGTCGGGGAAATAAATATATTTATGTATGTGCACCTGCTGGGCATGGGAAATGAAAAATGGGACAAGGGAATTAAATGGGAAAATTGCCACGGGGCTTGGAGAGGTGATTATGTATCAGATTAGAGGCGAACTTATCATGGCATAACAAGCTAGAGTTCGAGGTTTCTCTCAAGATTTAATTTATAATTTCCCAAAAGGCATTTATCTGGAAAACATTCTGTGAAAGTCTCAAGTGGGTAATAGTTTATGAGTAAATTACACAACCTGCAGGCTAAGAAAAGAGTAATCAGTTTTTCCTGTATTAATGTATAATATAAATAGAGAATTAACTTGTTTAAATTATAGTTCCTCAGTACCTAATTTAACAGAAATTCCTAATCAAACTCCTTAAATTCATGCAATTTTACTTTCTAATCCCTTAAATTGAAAATAAATCAATGGCTTCCCTGTCCGTTTTCAAAGAGTCAGTGCTTGAGGCTCTGTAAATCCCGGATTAGTTGTACGTCCACGTTTAGTTTTCCCCTCTTCTCAGCTGAGCTCCAACTGGCTGGGAGACTTTTAATTAACTTAAATCAATGATAGCTTGCATTGGCCGGGATAGAAACGTTAGGGACTTCAGCTGATCCCGACTATTGTTGCATTGAGACAATGACAACAAAGTCGACATCCGAATCGATTGGAGTGGCAAGCCGCAGTCGGAGCCGGGCCATTAGGTGTCCCAGGAAAGGTGGTCAACCAGATGGTCGACAATTGCCGCAAATCACAGTGGGACTGACACGCGAAATATGTATGTATGCGCTTCCGCTGAAAGTGCAGGCAATTTGAGGCAATCTGGCGGAGATCTAACTCTGGAATGGAGTGTTTGACGGGACGAAGAATTGCTGGCTTGATTTTAATTGCCACCGACTGACCGGCAACGAGGCAGTGAACTTGGGCGGCTGTAATTCGAGCCACAAACAGAAAGGCGGCGTGTAATCCAAGTTGGCTGTGGGAAATTCCACCGGACCATCGAGGAACTTCAACGCCACTCAAGAGGGTGGTGCATAGTGTGGACCTGTGTGTGAAAGTCCAAGGCGGCGAGTCGATCAAGTTCGAATTACCATAAAATATGCAGAGACAACGCATGCGCAACACATCGTAACCCGATGCAGATACATTTTGGTGGAGATACAGATACGCGGACTGTCCAGTCCGGGGCCCTGTTCAGGGTGACCCGTTCACCTTGGAATGGCCGTTAAAAAAAAGCCATTTAACTTTGAGTTTCGGGGCTACCAGCGACAAAGAAATCCAGCAACTATATATCCCCCAAACGAAGGGGTTTGCTCTGCTCTAAATATATGATAAATCCATTGGCCTTTGGCGAATTTCATGCTCGCCGAGGCGTCACCTCGATATGCACTCGAAGAAAAATGCAAGAGGGTTTTTGGACATGTCTTTGAATTAATAATGTGTTTAAGTATAGAAAATACTCTTAAAAATACTTTTGAATGATTTTGAGTTGATAAAACAAAGGGTTTAGGGGTTTTAATTCAAGGAAACAGTTCTTAAAGCTTAGAAGTGTTCCAAATACTTAATATATCTTCTTAATCTAAGAAGATTCTCTTTGGAAATCACTATATTTTTTAATCAAAACCGAATTTAAACTATTTTTGGTTGAGTGTTTCTAGGGCGGTCGTTTCGAAAGGCTTCTATTTTTGTGTGCTTTGTAGACCTTTTATACCACTAATTGAATTATGTTGCACATTTCGGCAAGAGTCAGGCTTCATGGTTCTGCGACTGCTGCGGATATTTGCCAATTGAGTTATTGCCTTTTTGCTTGTGCATTAGCGTGCGCTCAGCTCAGCTCAGTATAGCTCACCTCGCTGCTTCTCAACTCACTTTGCCGGCGATTTCCCAATGGAAAGTTGGGCCAACTCTTTAGACCAAGTTCTGTTTGCCAAAACGGGTTGGCTTGGCAAATACAGTTAACGGTTTTCCGACTTCTGTGAATCGTTTTGTCACGCCTGCGACTCGCTTCTAGAAAAGCAAACCCTCCTCAAATGTTAGTGCAAAGTTTCGGGTGCACCTGTAAAAAGCCACCTATTTTCCCTTGATTTTCTTTGAAGTAAATAGCTCCTTATCTCATCACCTGCTTTGCAGGTAGTCTCTGAGATTTGTGAGCCTTTTAGTTTTCCATTTACTTGGTTGGCACGTAGATAGGGGAGCCAGATGCAGGCCAATTACTCAATCCCAATTGGCAGGTGCTTTGCCAAAGCCCCAAGGCAACCGAGATGTGAGTGGGATGATATCAGGAAAGGAAGCACTAAAAAACTGCAGAGATCTTGTGGGTTCTTTAGATCTAGGACCTACGGCTAGAAAGGTCATCCGCATTTAAATAAATTCTTATACTTCCTAGAATGTATTTTTCTTTTAGATTTAAAGAGCCGGAGTTACCATGGAAAACTTTTAAAAATAAGTGCCCATCACTGTTTTATTATATGACAGGCAATTGCATCTATTTTTTAGTTTTCTTTGTGTTTTTAAGATGAAATATCATTTAAAATAGATTGAAATTCGTTTCTTGGCTCATCACAAATTCATTTACATTTTTCTTTTGTTCTCTTTGGCTTTTTTAAATGAAGTCCCTTGTTGATTGTGCCGCATTTCACCCAGCCATAAATATTTTATTTGCTTGCAATTTCAGAGGAAAGCTGAATTTGAAATTTAAACATTTATGAAAAATGTCAACAGTATTTGCTGCTCTTTTATGCGAACAAGCATGGAAAATCGTCGTCAAATCATAGTTGGTTAATTATTATTATTATTATTATCAGAACCTTTAACCTTTAAAATGCATAATTAATTCAGCAATATTTTGAGGGCATAAATAAATATCTCTGTAGATTATATTTATGCGAACTTATTATTAAAAGATTGCTATCAGAACATGAATTTATGGTCACGTAAGGTTTATATAATTCTCCCCATTTCCGTGCAGAGCCAAGCATTTTCGAATAATTTAATTGGTATTTTCACGAGGGAATAAACTAACAAAATAAAAGTGAGTCTGCAGTTCTGCAGAAAGTAAGCATAATCAGCCTCGTAGCCCCATTCCCCCATTTAGTGGTAATATCAAATACAAGATTTGTGGGCCTTTCGGTGGGGGCCTCTCTTCTTATTTCTCTCGTTTCTCCGCTCTTTTCCAATAAACAATTCTACTTGCTTTATTGGTTTTCCTGACAAACTCGTTCGGCTCTCAATGAGCGGACAGGTTGTTCGCCGGAATGGCTGCCGATTGAGGGAGGGGAGTCGCAGGCAGAAAAGGGGGAACGGGTTGGAGAACCCGGAGTCAGCATGTTTTCAAGATCAAAAAGCGAATGGCGGTGGAGCCAAAGAAATTGCACAGAAATTTACACACACCAAAAAAAAAGGGGGGAAAAAGGAAAAAGAACGTGAGAGAGGAAAAAAGAGCAAATTGCTAAAGGGAACCTTTCACTGCAGCCTCACACAGGGAAAAATATTTAAATGAAGGTAATTAAAGAAAATCAGTGGCTTATTTATATTTAAAACTAATTCACTTTAAAAACTATTTGTCTATTATTAATATTATTATTTAATTCCTTCTGATATTCTGGGTATTTTTTTGACTATAAAAACTGAGATGAAGGTAAGGTAAGGTTAACTGAAAAAATTTATAAGGAGCTTGTAGATTTTTTTGCACTGTCAAAAGTGAAGGAAAGGTGATGCAGGGAGTAAGTGATAAACGTACAGAAATGCCGCGCAATTGAAAAGTGGCACAGATGCCAGGGCAGCGGCCACAAAAGGCAACGGTACCGCAAAGCAGGAGTGCAAAAGGGAATCCAGGAGCGGACTGGGGGCGGGCATCAGCAATCAGCAGCCGAAGAAGCAGGAGGTGGGGCGCCAAAAAGGAGCCAAAAAAGGAAGGAAGGTTGGGGGAGGACGACGCAAAAAGCGTGTGCGTATCAACAAAAGCGATGAAGATGGTCGAGGGCTGTGCCCTGGATGAAGGGCTGAATGAGATGCCCAAGGGCGTGGGCGGTGGGTGGTGGGTTGCGGGTGGATGCTTTTTCCTGCGAACAGTAGCATTTGCCTTGCGTATTTTGTTGCCCTGTTTCTTGTACTTTCTTTTTTTTTTTTGCTTCTTATTTGAGAAATGCGCAAAACTTACCTGTAAAATATGGGCACGCTTCGGAGCGAGCTCTTAATAATTTATTTACGGGCACGTCGAAGAGTTACGACCCTGCAATGATTCCAGAATATTTGAATTTGAGATTTTAGGATTGCGGGATTTTCGGAATTTAAATCTTTTTTTCTGGGCTCAATCTTTTATTTTTTTGCCAAGTAACCAATAATAGTAAATATGGTACGCAGCACGGCTCTGTGTTTTGATTGAGCGCGCGCAAAAAATTATACACAAAATCAGCAGCACTCACACTTGCACACACACACGCAGGCTGGGCTGGCGACTCGAGATAGAGACGCACCGATGGCTTGAGAAGAGCGAGAGCGGGAGAGAGAACGATTCCAGGCACGGACCGCGAACTGCACCCAGTACTACTCAGTGCTCAGTACTCGATACCAACTCGAATCGTGGCTTACACTGGGCAACACACAACAGACTTTACACGCGAGAATGCGACCGCCTGCTTTGAACCGTGCTTTTCAACTGTTTTTGCCTCTGCTTCAGCTTCAGCTTCAGCCTCGGTCTCACAGGTTCAGCGCAGCAGCCGCACCAACACTTGCAAACATACATGCGCACGGCCAGCAGCTGAAAGCTCGACGGTGCACTGTGGGGGCTGACAACTCGAATGCGCATTAAGCATTTGTAAGCCAAGTTTTAGGGCAAAATGAGAAAATTAGAGTGACTCTAGAAGACTACTAGAGCATTTAATTATTCTTGAAATTAATATTCAAATATTTCTTTACAATTTAATTTGGTTACTTATCCCTAAAATATGTTTCTTAGATCTCAATCCCAAATATTGAAACGCTGAATTACTTACTAGATAGACAAGTCTTAATGATGGAACTCTATTCCCTATAATGTAGAAAAACGAAAATTCCCTAAGACTTACATATGTTATTGTCATAAATTTTAATACAAGTGGACTAATGAAGTTGATTTTCATTGAGTACATGGCAGGATATAAGTTATTGATGTTATTTTAAGTTATTGATTAAATTGTATTTTAATACTTCTTAAACTGAGCGAGTTATTAGATTTGGCCTACAAACTGGTTGTCGGTCCCATAGTGCGACAGAAGTAACTACGCTACAAGGCGGCCGGGTAAAAGCTTTCGTTCAGAGCTTTCAAGTTAAGCTTACCTCGCAGAGTTGCCAGACAGTTGAAGATAACGTTTAATTTGAAAAAGTTTATTTAACCCATTACGCTCCATGGGGTTATTTTCATACCGATTGTACGGAAAAGATTTTAGATCAATGCAAATATCGAAAAGTGTTAAGAAATGTATTACACCCTATTTTGAAAATAATTGTGTATGGATTTCTGAAAATGATTTGCAATAAAAAATATTGGAATTGAATTACATTTCCATAAGGTATATTATCCCATTTTAGTCAGCATTAGTTTTCTATCTTCAGATATCCCCTCAGCTCTAAGGAATTGACTATTTTTGGTACTAGCACATAAAGGCTACCGGGGGGAATCACACTTTTCAAAAAGCCCTTCAAGTTTGGTTCGAAGCAAACGAGCAAAGCCATGAGCTTTTGGTCATGCAAAGCTCCGAGAAACCTCTGCTGTCCATGTTTTCCACTCAGATTCCGATTCGACTTTGAAAATGCCCATTACCGACACCCGTTTCCCAGCCCAGTTGGACAGAGAATGAGCTACATGGAGGACTGTTTCGCCGGGGCCCCGCAGGAGTTCCTCATCTGCATCACCGTGCACAAGGCCGTCATGGTGGGCGTATCCACCGGAGATCTGTACGTGCGGATCAGCCTGGACAAGATGACCAAGAGCACCAAGTCGTTCCCCAACACGGAGAACCCGTTCTTCAACGAGGTGAGTGGGATTAGGATGTGTTTCCTGAGATGGTAACTATATATTCCAACCCCAGTACTTTGTTTTCGAATTCCACTGCACTCTGGCCGAGCTCCTGCGGCTGACGATCCTCTTCGAGCTGAAGAAGCACCAGACCTACAAGAAGAACGTGGTGGTGAGCGAGCTGCTGGTGGATCTGCACAGCGTGTGGAACCAGCCCAGTCACGGCTACTTCAAGAAGTGGGGTCACCTGGAGGCGCCCATAGGGGAGAATCAGCCGCTGGAGGGGGCCGTCGAGAGCCACGGCTACCTGCAACTCGATCTGGCCATCGTGTCCCAGCACAGCGCTGTCAGTAGCGGTCTACGGGGGAAGGATCAGGATACCCAGACCCTGAACAAGTGGACAGTCGACCACGACTACGATGACATTGAGAAGTGCGTATCCCCTAGGCTGAAATGTTCTTTTCTTTAATTTCTCTATGGATTTCCTCCTTAGAAATCTGCTGACGAATGCCACCTCCATGGCTCCGAGCAACATCCGCTACTACATCGCCTTCTACCGGGGCTACTTCATCCAGCAGAGCAGCTATATGATCCAAGTATCGTTCGCCGGCTTGAATGTATCTGGCTTCCGGGATTGACGTATGTTTCCGTTTCTAAAGTACAGATTCCATCCTTTCAAGGGCAAAACCCCGGTGGCCAGGAGCACGACGACTCCGGTGTGGAACCACGAGGTCAACTTTGCCTGGATGTATCCCTCGGTAGCCCAGCGTCTGCTCATCCTTGTTTTGGCCCACGAGCACTTGCAGTGGAAGTGTGTGGCCGAGTTCGAGGTGTCCCTCGAGGAGATTGCCTTCAAGGGTGAGGGAGTACCATGTTCTTTATGAAACTCTCTTTAAAACTCATTTTTTTAATAGGCACCCCATCTCTGGGACCCACCTACCTGCATCTCTACGACCCCATCAATCCCATGGTCTATGTGGGTCGTCTGTTGATGGAGCTTCGTTCCGAGATGCTGACTGAACCTCAGCCTAGTCATAAGTTGTCCTCCAAGACGGTGCCGGGCCTGGATGAGTCGCGTTTCTGGCAAGACGAAGTGTACCTGGTGGAGTTCCTCCCTCTGATGGGTCACCACATCCAGACCTCGGCCAATGAGTACAAGATCTCTGCGTGGCTGGCCGAGCACAGCTCGAATGTGCTGGAAGGCCAGCTAAAGACGCCGTCGGGTCGCTTTGTATCCGCCTTGCACGCGAAGAGTTTCCGCCGGGAGGCCCCCTTCCGCTCCTGCATGTTCCGCGTCCGTTTGCCGGATAACCGAGCCAAGTACGAGAGCGATTACTTCATGCTGGAAGTTATGAACTACTTGGTAATTAAAGAGGATAAAACCTTACCTTTTTTATTGATAGTTCCTTTTATGGACAGCACTCCGAACTGGACATCTTCAAGGTATTCCAGCTGAAGCATCCGCTGCAGGAGGAGGAGCAGGCCAAGTGCCTGAAGGCCATTATGGGTAACATACTGACCAGGATCAAGGAGGGTCTGGATGCCCACCGCTTCGACCACGAGGTAAAGGCGCAGCGAACCCCCTGGGACATCAACCGGCAGCTGTACCTGCTGGACTACTTCGCCAAGCTGCCCCAGGAGCTCCATAACCTGCGACAGCGATTGCGCAGCTGCTACCTGGAGCACCTGGACGCCACCATGGCGGATGTGGTCAATGAGCTGCAGCGCCTGGTGGCCGAGATAGGAACTTTATCGAACATGGCTCGCGTGCAGGACGAGTGGCCTGAGTTGGTGCTCTCCCTCAGTGCGGGAGGCAAGGAACTGGGCAGGTGTCGCCTCAACGCCAAGCTCTTCCTACACCTGCAAAAGCAGGACCTCCCGCTGCAGCAGGAGACGCTCTCCTGGCGCCTGAAGAGCTTTCCCTTCAAGGCCTCCAGCTGCTGCCACACCTGTCCCAATTGCGGTTGCACCACAGCCATCGTTTCGGGATGCCTTTCCATTGTGGTGGAACGCGAGCGAATGGATTTCCTAGCCGCCGTCAGGTCGGATTGGAGCAGTGTCGAGAACATGCTGTGGCAACCAGTTGCAGGCCAGACCCAGTTCCTCTGCCATGTCTACGTGCACCAGGCCAAGGTGCGTCCGGGGGGCGAGAAGAAGAGCGTCGTCAATTCCCACCTGAGGATCCTGTTTGGAGAGCAGGCAGGCGAGACATACACATCTCCTGGCTCGCTGACGCCCATTTGGAATGCCGTGATCAGCTTCAGCTCCCTGTCTCTACCCGGGGGCGTGAATCTGTATGTGAAGAATCCTCCCCTGCTCTCGTTGGAGTTCTTCTCCTCGGAACGGAGCCTAGCCGACGATCTCGTGGGCGTGGGTAGCGCGGCAGTGAGCGTTATCAGCGAGGATCATGCCACCGACTCCAGCTGGGAGGATGCAGGGGCCTTTTGCTGGTCCACAAATCCCCTCGAGAAGCTGCAGAAGCTGAAGTACCTGACTCCTCCACCGCTCAAGTGGGTGCCAGTGGCCAGGCAAGGCGCCGTTCAGGCCGAGGTTCTCATGTCGGCGGAGCTCATCGAACTCTCGCTGGAGGCCAGTGCGAGGGATACGAGAAAGGAGCCACTCCTGGCCACGGGCATACCGGCGGCCATCAGGCCGACTATGGAGAACTATGTGTGAGTTCCGGGTCTAAGTCGGGCAGTTAAAGGTCTAATCCCTAATCCCCGACAGCCTGGAGGTGTTCTTTGTGGGCTTGAGGAACTACTCCAAGAGCAGCATGAGCTCGGCGGGCAAGCGGAAGATCAGGGTGATGATGGGGGACCTGGTCCTGACCAGCGGACCCTCCATGGCTCGCGTACGCAACACCATCAACTTCCTGGTGGCCTACGCCATGGGGGTAGTGGTAAGTTGATGTCACAGGACTTTACCATTCATCCTCTCTCTCTCTCTTTCAAATCCCCTCCAGAGCCTGCCCAACCAGCAGGAGTACTGGCCCGCCATCATAGCCACCGATGTGCTGCTCTCCGGCTTCAGCAGCGAGTCCACCTTGGGAGCTGCTCTCATTCCCAACTCGAGGAGTTTCTTGCAACGTGACAAGACGCTCAGGTGTGTGTCCCGAGGGAAGGAGGCTGCCAGTGGGGGCTCCACCACGGTCAGTGTGGAGGAGGACGAGGAGGATGAGGATGAGGACGATGATTCAAGCGAGCTGGAGTGGGAGGAAGAGGGCAAGCCACCCAGAATCTTCAGCTGGTGGAGGCGCTTGATGCTCAGCATGGGCCTGCGAACGGCCGCCTATGCCAACCGGCAGACGCTGGGGTACGAGGCCGAGCTGGACGACTCGGAGCTGTTCGATGAGCGGGAGTACACCTGGTGGACAAAGTTCTACAACTCCATGTACTGGACTGCCGCGGAGATGACCCACGAGCACAGGCACCGCCTGGTCATCTATCCCGAGGAGCTGGAGAAGCAGTCTCAGTTCGGTTACCTCCAGGACTGGGCCATACCCGTTCCCCTGGTCCACGGCGTCAAGTTCAAGAAGCAGGCTCCGCCGCGGGAGGATGTCTATGCCACTTTGAAGCTGCAGTTTAAGCTCACTCCCTGCCAGTGCCCGGTGCTCGAGGATCCGGGTGCCATGGGCGACATGATTCATCCCATGGAAAGCCGCATTAATCCGAGTAACCAGGCCTCGCTACGCACTTTGACAGAGACGGTGAGGTTAGTCGTAAGGGTCTACATAGTCCAGGGCATCCAAATGCGTCCTCGGGATCTGAGGGGTGACTCCGATTGCTTCGTCAAGCTCTACCTGGGCGGCAAGACCTTCTCCGATCGGGCTAACTACAGTCCCAACCACAGCAATCCGGTCTTCGGGCGTGTGTTCGAGCTGGAGGCCTCCCTCCCTGGAGATCACATGCTGCAGGTCTCTATTCACGACCATGACAAGATCAAGGACGAGGCCATTGGTCACACGACCATAGATCTGGAGGATCGCTGGCGGACCAGGCATCGTGCCACAGTGGGCTTGGCCAATGAGTATACTAAGATTGGCTACAACCACTGGCATGACCACAAGTTCCCCTCGGAGATCCTCTTGGATCTCTGCAAGAAACGGGGAGTCCCTCCTCCTTATTACTATGGCAATGTCATTGAGGTGGATGGAATGCTGTTCGGGGATGAGTCTGTGATCTCAAGGGGTTGGCCTAGTTTATTTATCTATTATTATGTGGGTTATGTATGCTAAGCTATACTCTTTGTTTCTAGGTGAGGAGCTGCAGGAGCGCCTCAGCTTAGCGGTGCTCAAGAACCTGGAGAAGCTGCCTTCCTTTGCCTATAAACTGGTCCCTGAGCATGTGGAGACCCGTTCCCTTTATCGTGATGATTATCCAAATGTGGAACAGGTAAGTATCTGAAGCTGAAATTAGGAAAGGGTATTAAATTTCATTCGAAATACTTGCTAAAATATTTAGAAATTTATTTTGAGTTACTAAAAATATATTTGAAGTACGATTTCGTCGTATTCTTACACGTAACTGTTTTCTTTATTATAAATATTTCACTACCTTTTTCCTATAATATATATTTATAATTTAATTCGGAAAGCTGACATAACTATTTATAAATTTATTTTAAGTTTCTAAAATCTGAATATAAGTAAGATTTTCACTTATTCTTAACTTTTTTCTATATTATAAACATTTGCCGCCATATCTCCTATAATATTTTGACATTTTTGTGCCTAACCTTACCCAACATTATAATTTATTGCCAGAACTATCTAAAATTAGCTTCACTAGATATATTCGTAAATAAATAGCCTTCATTAATTATAATATAATCGGTCTAGACAAGTCTTATCAGGGTTCGGCACTTAATCTACCATAAAAGAGCATGCAACCATATAATTTTTGATAAGAGCATGACTTTTATTTAATCGATTAAACATAGCAAAGTGTGCCATCTATTTATTATAATTTGTATTATAAATAAAATAATATGTGTGGCTAATAAGTAATAATAAATAAATAAATAAGTTGCAGTGCGCTTAGGATTTAAAAAGTAAGAAACTATAAGCGGAAGCAAAATTATTCAAGATTATTGACTTAATTATCTGTTTAACCTCCAATTTAAATAAACAAAAAAAATTTTATGAACATTAAGAGTTATTTTTGATATATTATTACATCTTTAGATATGACATTCCCCATTAAAAATATTTTATAAAGGAGGCTTATTATTATAAAGAGCTAACTTGCAATTTTAATATATAAAACAAATGAATTTATAGAATATATGTACGTGTATCTGAGATATTATAATTACATGTTTACTTATCTAATTCCCTTTAAAAATAATTACTATTATTATTATAAAGAGTTCTTTCTGAGATATTTCATCTTTAGACGAGCAATTAACTTAAACAATATTTCAAGATATTTCTTACTAATTTAAAATGGATTTCCCTAAGCTCATTCTAATTACTGTATCCTAGTTAGTTAAGAGCTTTATCCTCTCTATACCCTCCAGGGTAAGCTGCAGATGTGGATCGAGCTGTTCGAGGCGAACATCTATGTCCCAAATCCCATAGACATAACCCCTGTGCCGCCTGCGTATTTCGAGGTGCGTGTCGTGGTCAAGAATCTGCATGGCATCCAGGCTGGCGACCGGAACATTTTCGGGAAACTAATGAGCGACATATACGTGATTGGGTGAGTGGGGAGGCGGGATAGAGGGTCCTAGGGAGGACTATTACCCTCGGGATACACGCTTAGCTGTGTAAGCGATATGCAATTACCGATGTTTTCGCGTTTTCGCGATGCTCTTGCAGATGGTGCGAGGACGAGGAAAAGCGCCAATCGACCGATATCCATTACCGCTCATTTGCGGGCGATGCGGCCTTTAATTGGCGCATGGTCTTCGGCATGAATTACTCCCCCAACGAGGACCTGGTGAGTCCTGCCTTGACCTTGCCTAATTGGAGGCTGTAACCAATCCCCGCCACTAATTACTCACGAATTAATATATAATATTATTTATAATTTGCAGATGGTCATCCGACGCAAGGCGGGGCTGCTGGAGGAAGTCGAGTTCAAGAGGCCGCCAATTATATACCTCCAGGTGTGGGACAAGGACGCGGTCACCCGAGACGAGTACCTGGCCGCCCTCGAGCTGAATCTGTCCAACATGCACGCTCCCTACGGCAATGCCCAGCTCTGCAGGCCTTTTCCCAAGAAACGGAAGCGCATCAACCTCTTCAAGAGGAAGGTCGTCTCCGGTTGGTTTCCGCTCGAGAGCAATCCCAATCCCACGCAGTCTAAAAGAGAAAAGGTCAAGATGGTGAGTGGAGGTCTTATGAATCTCCGGGTTCCTATATTAAGACTGTTTCTTGATTAATCTTAGGGCAAAGTGCAGCTGCAGATCGAGGTCTGCACGGATATGGAGGCTGCCAACCGGCCGGCGGGAAGGGGTCAGGACCCACCTATGGCTCTGGAGGCACCCTAGTGGGTTTAAAAGCCTTGAAGTTATTTTAAGAGCAACTTGTAATTAATACATTTATTTGTCTCTTTTTTTAGCCGCCCGGATACCTCCTTCAATCCCCTGACGCATCCTTGCAAAGCCTTCAGGCATATACTGTGGCCCGTCATAAGGAAATATGTCCTTTGGTCTGTACTTATATTGAGCCTTATCCTGGGCCTCGTATTCTTTTTTTCCAACCTGCCTGGCAAGCTCATAAGCATTCCTTTGAAATGAGCAGGTTTTTTAAAAAGCGTTTTTTTAATGTTAATGTTTTTATTTGCTTTATTTGTTTGGTTTGTTCGTTTTGGTTTTCTTTGTTAGCTAAATTTAATTGTTGTTTGTCTGTTTAAAGTTTTCCAATAAATTACTTTATTATTCCATAACCTCGCTGCTCTCTGTTGTTGCTGAAGTAATTAAATTAAATTGTTAATAACCATTTTTAGTGACTGTGCGGGGGTTGAACCAATAATGGGAACACAGGGAACAAAACGCTTAGAAATTACTACTGACGGAAGAGAAATTAATAGTTAATAATACTTACTAACCTTATACATAATTCTAAAATTGTATTAAGAAATAATTTACCATGAAGAAAATGAGGAAAGATCTAAAGAAAATATCAAGGATGTGATGGAAATAATTTTAAATTGTATAAGGAAACAATTAACCATGAAGGTAATGGGGAAAGGTATTATTACCTAATTTAAATCCCATAAAATATTTCAAAAATTAAGTTGGTAAATTATTTATTAAAATCCTCAATTTCTTAACCATTTTTAATGATTTAAAAAATTTCTATAGAGGTATCTTCAACCTCTGTACCTGTAAGATCTTAACCTTCCCCAATAGCTGTTGGAAAATCCCTTATTTCCGCCTTTTCCTGCCTCTCGAAGCCCTTTAAAGTATCCAGAACTATCCCAACGCCACTTGAGTTTGCGTATTTCATCATGTGGGTGGTGGCATTGTGGATGTGTAAACTGGTGGCTGTCCATGTGTGCATATGGTATCTCTGTATCAGTTCGATTTTTACCATTTTGCCGGGACGGTTAATGTGTTAATGGCGGCGAATCGAGGCGTCAAAGTGACGAAAGGCTGCCAGTCGTTATCAGGACCGCCCCGAACCAGTGTGAACTGTATTCTCTGCCACTGTCTACGGAACCGCTGGCTGCCACGTTTTAGTCACTTTCCAGCCATCGGAGCTGTCGGTTATCCCCTCTAGAAATTTGCTCAGCAGTAAACGGCAAAGGAGCCCAAGGAGCTTCAGTCAACTATTTGCAAACTATATACATATACATATTGAAAGGTGCTAATTAGGTTTTGTAATTAAAGTGCCTGTCCATCACAATTGAGTTGGAACTGGGAAAGTCGGCTCTGAGGTCCTTGCCGCAAGTCCTTGCCCTGTGTCTGTGCCTGTGCTTGTAGTGCTTCCTCCGCGGCGAAGGAGCGGATCGCCACGGGCAACATATGGCAAGCAGCCTTAAATGCGGTTAAACTCAGTGCAAAAATACTCGGAAAATTCCTGCTGCTGCCGCAGCTGTGCCTGCTCCGTGTGCTCCGTTTTGGTCTTGGCGGAGATCAAAATCAAGTTCAAGTTCTTTAAATTTAAAGTCGATTGAAGGATGTAAGTGAAGCGTCAGTCGCCCCGCTGCTCACCGAGGAACACTTTTGGCCAACACCGATCGAGTGAGAAATAGAGCAAGAAATCGAGGGATTCTAAAAAAGGTGAGGTTGGAGAGGTTTATTTTAGTTTGTAATATTTAAAATATATTTTTATGCCATTTTAAATTATACTTTGCTGTTTTTAAGGGTTTAATAAGTATGAAAATTATATTATAGATTCTCTAAATTGTTTAGGGGATGTGCTCCAACTATTCATTTATTATTGTTAAGGATTAAAGTTCATACTTTAAACATCTTGAAACTGTGAAACGAAAAGAGTGCCGCTTACCTTTCTAATTGTAGGAGTTACTCTTTAATTTCCATTTTTAATCCAAATACCTGATCCAAGTTAACCCCTTAAAATGACCTCTCAATTAGGGGATTTATTTGCCCAACGGTCGGCCGATGTCTGCTCTAATATTTGCCCTCCAGCACACACCACTTACACTAATCGAATGCCTCAAATTTCGTCAACTCATCCACCTGAGCGTGGCAATAATCAGAGCCCCTCTAGGCATTGTCTCACCTGAGGGGCAGAGCCTTCCTTCCATTTCATTAGTCCCCGAGCTGAGTTGGCAGTGCGAAATCGAGGCCCGAATCGTGATGGATATCTTTGTAATTTCATTAGGACGTCCAAATCAGGCTAGGAATTTTCTGGACACTAAATACAAGTTGCAGTTCGCATTCAAGTCTAGAAGAATTCGGTTCAAAATGAGGCTGGAGGAAGTGGAGTAAGTGAAAATATAAATATTAAAGTTTATGGGATGAAAAAAAGTTGTGAAAATGTGACTTAAGCTTTCTGGAAGTCTCTTTGTGCAAATTAAGTTGAATTTTCTGTCAATTGGATAGAAGTTTTGGGGACTTATAAACACATAAATGAAATAGTTAATGCCTAAAAGTATGCTCAACAAAAGTTCTTTAGTAAGAAATATAAAAAATAAATCATTGTATACTTTGAAGCAGCCTAATTAGCTATTTCAAATAACCTAATATCCCAAAAATTTAAACATTTTTGGACTTTAACAAAATTAATGCCTAAAAGTATGCTGTACAATTATTCTTCCGCAAAGAATAAAATAAAAGAAAACATTGCATTCTTTTGGGCATATTTTGAAGCCATTCTTAATCACGATAAATATACACTTTTGTGGGATTTACAATATCTTTGTTAATTAATAAAAATTCCAATTTAGGTCCAGAAATTGTTGCTAAAAATGTTTGATGCAAGTTTTTCGGGTTTATAAACAAAACAATTCACGGAATTAATGCCCCAAAGTATTCTGTATAATAAGCGAAACTAAAATCATAGCATAGTTTTAGGCATTTTTAAAATCCATTTCAAATCACCTGAAACCCCGTGATAACACCCTTTAGAAAATATAATTAATGGCAACTACCATATCTGTGCTATTTCATAAGAACGTGCCAAAATACTTCCAGAAATTTCGGTTAAAAATGAGGCTGCATTTCGGGGAATAGGTCGGGATTTATTAGCAAGAATCTAGGAGGCTTGGCATTATGCAAATTTGTTCTGGGCGACTGGCGAAAAAAATAAACAAGCCATTAATTAGGCACTTCCAGTTAATGGGCTCACAGGACGCCGCGTCGTGGACGATTCCCTCGGGCAGCGGCTAAAAGGAAGGATGACAAACGGCCATTGACTCGGTAGCTTACGCACACTCACCCTCCTATATATATATAGAAGCGTAGTAATGTCCAAGTATATATACTCCAGTGCGTGTAATTGTCCAAGGGTTACTCCGCAGCTAGCCCTAGTTGCAGTCAGGGTTCAGTTGCGACGCGGCACAGTCATAGTTCGTCCTCGGTGTCATCCTTATCTCGCATATCATGTGACTGTCAAGCGGCGTTATCTAAATTGGCCTGCTGTCGGCTTACGCTTCGGCAAAACCGTTTAGACCAATCAATATCTAATTAGCCACCGATTACAATTATTTGAGATAAGTTGCGAAATACCAAATACTAACCAAACCGCCGCCATGTACAGTTGCGACCAGGGGCCCTTCACGATCACAGCAGCCGCTACGGACGCCCGGAAGGCCAGCAGCAGCAGCAGCAAGAGCAGCAAGGGATCAGCGAGTCGTCCTCAGAGGATGCCCAAGCTGTACAACGGAGTATATAGTGGCCAGTGCGGCGCCCTGTCACCGCCGGATCTAATGGAAGCCCAGCCAAAGCTCCTGCCCAAGCCCAGGAGCAACAGCAGCGGCAGCAACAGTCGGAACAGCAAGGTGAGTGTTGGACAAATATCACCTTTTATGGGTTTTTTTATGGCCAGTAAATTGAGTAAGCTCATGGGATGCGAGTAATGTTAATTACTGGAGTTTAGAAATTATTTTTTAGGGGTTTTATTTCTTTGTATATATTTTCCTCTGTTACTAAAATTCTTTAACATTCTAGAACTATTTATTTAAAGACTTTAAAACTTTTTTTTAAGTTAAAAAGGTTTATCTTTTAATCTCAACAACTCACCTTGTTTATTAATAAAAATGTAATCCATAAAATCCATTTGAAAGGAAAGTTATCAATCCAAAAATATATATTATTCGCAGTACTGGATATTCTCGATGATAATCGAGCGCAGTGCGGGTCCCAAGCGCATAGAAATCGATGGCGATGATGCGGACACTCAGCTGGAGGCCATCCTGCCCGCGGAGCCGCCGGCAGAGGTCTGTCTCTTGCGTGACAGCCCCTTCAGGATATTGCGGGTGAGTTGATCCTGTGGATGTTATTGGAGGTGGCTTTAAATGCAGGTGCGGCGGGGCCGTAATTCCCCAAAGTGATGAAAAATTATGAACTGAAAGTCCCCGAACGAGAGCTGTGATAAATGTTATTCGATTCAATCTTGGCCACGGGTTTCGAAGCGTCGAGAAATTGGAAACTTCTAGGGATATATACGTAAACTTTTTTATATTATTATTATATATTTTAAATAATAGGTCAATAGGTTGCAGTATTGACATATTTACAATAAACAAAGTACTATATTAGGATTTAATTGGGATTAATAGGCTCTATAATTTAATTAAGATGCAACTAAGTGCATCTCCCCAAAACCCCACACCCGCTGGACCTTAAGCGCAACAAGTCCTGTCTAAATTAGAAGCCCATTAGAAATCAGTTGAAATTGAAACACTGCCGAATTGAACGGAAGTCACGAAGCATGTCCTTTTGAAAGGACCCGACACGAAGCTGCTGCCTGCTTGGCTATAAAAGCGGGATAACTCGGCCTGAGATTTCAGTCTTTCAGCGGCTCTTCGTGCGCGGACCCAACTTGCTCTCACAGTGGCTTTCTCTCTCCTTTGTGCTCTAACCAAAAGTCAAGTTAACTTGACTAGAAAATCAGTGGCAAGCCAATTCAATTTGTGACATAACTCAATAACGTTTTTGTGGAAGAATCTGACAGAGAAATTGTAGGGGAAACTAAATTAAAAACATTTAGAAAGAAATATATATTTTTTTTTTGACTTGGAGTAATAGAGAAAAAAATTAAATTAAAAAAAAAGGTTTAAGTGCAGTGCATTTTGTTAAATAAACTTAAAAGTGTCAACAAAATATATTTGTTTGCCTTAAGTAAAAAGGAATTACAAGAAAAACATTTGAAACATATATTTAAAACACATATTTAAAAGCCAATTATATATTGCAATTAAAGAAACGAAAGCATATCAATTTGACAGGATTTTTAAGTAATAAAATATAAATATAGAGACCCCTAAATAATCAAATATAATGACAAATAAATTGGGTTTCAATTAAATTTAAAATTTACCAAAAGGAACAACAAACCCCATTAAAACAATTTTTAAAAAACGACATTGAGTTGCCCCCAAATTCCCAAAGATCATAACTCATAAAGGAAAGCCGAGTTTTTAAACTTAAAAAATTTATATTAAATTAAAATCCACAACTAATATCATGGATATTATAAACTAATCAAAGATGAATATATTAATTACATCTGAGCTTAAAAAATAACTCAATACAAATCCAAGAGATAAGTAATTTCCCAAAATCAAGAAAACCACCAAAAACATAACACTTGAAAGCCACAAATCAGATTGCAATTCAAAAAGGAAAGTCCTAAATAAAACGAGACAAAGTAAGAGATTCAATTTCAAGGCAAGGAAAAATCAACAATAGCCGCAAATCAAAGCAGGACTCATACGGCCAACAAGTGCATATGGGAATCCCCATAAACCAGAGCTCTCGAATCTTCCACAGCTCCGCACCAAAGGCCATAGAAGCAGCAACTGCATTGGCAATAGAAATTAATCCGCAAAGGCAACTCAAATGTTCAAGTAATTAAGTCCCACGATGACCACAGGCGACAGGGAGAGGGAGAAAGATAAGGTTAAGGAAAGCCCGAAGCGAGAGGAGCTCATCGGTCCGCTGCGCTACCTGATCAGCGGCTGTGCCCGCGGAGCCGAGCTCACCGTGATGGCGCCGCTCAATCTGCCCAACAAGTGGGCACGCATCCTGCGAATGTCCTCCGCACCCAAGATACAAATCGTTGAATTTCTGCAGGTAAAATCCATTCAATTAGCCCAGAGCAAAGTCACGAAATTAGCTACAGCTACAGCGAAAGTTATTCTTATTCGTTTCGAAGCTTCAGCGAAAAACTTTGTTAATGAAAAATGTTCACGGAAAGGTGTTGAAAACATTGATTGCATTATTTTCCCCAGAAGGGGGCACATTGTATTAGCTGTTCGCTAAATAAAACAATGCACTTAGGGTGTCCCCAGAACAAGTTAATGATAAAAATCTATTGACATTTTGCAGTGGCAAATGTTTTATTTCTTTCTCTGGGCTTGGCTCTCTGAAAGGCAAATACAAAATTCTCAGAAGGAAGTAAGTGAGACTTGACCTCTGTCTTGTGTTTCCAGAGTTGGTCCTTTCACTACCACTTATCTTAAAGGATTTGCGCTGTGAAGTTCATACAGATAACACAATTTGTAAAAGAAAATAAGTAGAAAGCTGAAGATGCAGACAACATTATATTTAAATTGGAATTTCAGTTAAATTTCTTGCGATTTTTGTTTGGAAAAATATTTATTTATTTATTTTAAATCTTAAATTAATGTCAAAGTAAAAGGGTCAAGGTATTTTTGCAATGATTTTTATTTTTAAATATTTTAAAAGTGAATTATTTAATGCTATAAGGGTAAAAGATTATATTAGGAAATAAAATTCAACAAAAGGCCTGTATGCGAAAATATTAAATAAACATAATTTGAAATAAATATAAAACCTTAATGTTAATTTTAAATTTTACGAAATATATCCTTTTCCTAACTTCCAACTTTTTTTAGGTTAATTTTAAGAAATTTCCCTCAGTGCTGTCGAGAGTAAACAGCGCTTAGCTCTTGAACTTAATTGAAATCGCTACAAAACTAAGACACGTGTCTGTTCCATTCCATTAACAGGCGGCCGAGTCCGGGAACCTGGACGACTTCAAGCGCCTCTTCATGGCGGACAACTCGCGCCTCGCCTTAAAGGATGGCAAAGGACGAACCGCGGCCCATCAGGCGGCTGCCCGTAATCGAGTTAATATTTTGCGTTATATTCGCGACCAGAACGGAGGTAAGCCTGCGGATATTAGCCATTAACGAGGGGCCAACTTATTAAGAGGTGATTTACAGACTTTAATGCGAAGGATAATGCCGGAAACACGCCGCTCCACATTGCGGTGGAGTGCGATGCCTACGAGGCGTTGGATTACCTGCTGTCCATGTAAGTTATCTAGAGAGGATGCAAAAAATAAATATGAACTTAAATTAAGATAAAAATATATCCCTAATTTATGAATTTCTTTTACAAATGATCTTAAATATATTGTTCCTCGCCTTTTTTTAACTTCAAACTCCTTTCTGTGCCATTTTTCTATGAAACTCTCCACCTGGCGTACCTCCTCTTGACATTCCTCTTAGTCCGGTGGACACTGGAGTCCTGAATGAGAAGAAACAGGCGCCGGTGCACTTGGCCACCGAGCTGAACAAGGTCAAGTCGCTGCGGGTGATGGGTCAGTACCGGAATGTGATCGACATCCAGCAGGGTGGGGAGCATGGACGCACCGCCCTCCACCTGGCGGCCATCTATGACCACGAAGAGTGCGCTCGCATCCTGGTAAGTGGTGTGAGTCTTTGCCAATCGCTCCATGTAATCACTTTATCTTTTAGCCTTGCTTTTTCGGTATTCATTCATGCATTTTATTTGCATTTTGATGGCCAATTGGACCATTTGTACACACACACCCTGTGATCATTAATCAATTTTCACCCGAGACACTCACATCATTCCAACACACACAGACACACACACACTCTAGATTAATTTATCATAACGGCGAAAAGGTTTGTATGCGTTAGATTGCCTGCCCTTAACAGTAGGCTACGGTATTTTTTGCCCAGCTCTAGAAGTGTTTGTGTGTGTCCCCTAGCATTTGTATCCGTATTCAGTATCTGTATCAGTATTAGTTTTAGCTCAATATATTATTAACTTAGCCCTCCGTTTACTGTAACTCGTCGTATCTTCCAGATAACCGAGTTCGATGCATGTCCACGTAAGCCCTGTAACAATGGCTATTATCCCATACACGAAGCGGCCAAGAATGCCAGCTCCAAGACAATGGAGGTCTTCTTTCAGGCAAGTCTTCCTGGTTACTTATTTATGTTTATTTACACTAGAGGAAAAGGTTTGACTTAGTTATTTATGTACTAATATCTACCTGAAATCTAAGATATTTTTCTTAAATTATATGAACTAAGATTGTTTTTTTATTATTTTTTAAGATCCAGCACAGATGGAATTTATTTCCTTATCACAATTATAATCCTTAAATCAAAATCAATATTAGAGATATTGTAATAGGTTAAATACTCAACAATATATTGCACAAATATAAACATTTAAAATATTAAATGGTAATCCGCAACATTTATACTTTGGGTATATCATATATGTATAAGTTGATCCTTGAATTTGGAATTTTGCATATATTTAATTTGTTTTAGGAATTCCCACCTTTTGTAATAATAAAACTGGCTATTAATTTGTTAAAAAAAAAAATTAAATGTTATTCTGCAACATAAATGTTATGGGTTAATAAATTGATCCTTTACTTTGAGTTTTTCTTAGATTTGTTTTACAAATTTCCCCCTTTTTGTAGTAGTGTAAACTTTACTATTATTTTATTTAAAATAAAAACGTAATATTCTATTATTTATTATTATTATTATTTATTTATTACCCAAAAATATAATAGAAACACCGAGAAAATAAGTGTTTTAATAGACAAAAATATACTTATTAAATATTATATTGATGGAATTCAGTTTATCACTTCACACAAATATCAACAAAACCCTCATTTTCATTTATTTCAAATTAATAATATTATTTTGTATACTTATTACTTAAAATTAATATTTTCTTAATGTGTAAAAATATTAGCTGCCTGCAATCGTTCCTTGAACCGATAACTCTGCCATCTCATCCGGCTTTGATCTCATTGTGGAAGTTATCCCCTTCGGACTCTGGTCTTAGGACCGCTTTCCCTTGATTTAACCCAAACCCCTGACCTTTTGTGCCCGCACTTCTAGCTCGAGTTTTGAGTTTATTTTTATTTCCCTTTCTCGGCGATTGAAATTACGTATACGCCGCGTGGACAGAGCGACATCTTGAAAAAGTATCAAATTTGTAATGGTTCATTCGCCTGGCTGTCTGCCTGTCTCCCTCGATGGATTAAAAATATATATCTGTCATGATGTAAGGTCAGCCAAGGAAGAATCTTTTTCTTTTTTCTTAAAAGTTGAAGCTGCTGCAAAATATCAAATGTTGGGGCAAGTTAGACAGGTCCGGTCGTTGACTTTGTGTGGACCAAATTGTTTGGGTGTTGCGAGTGCTGAGTGAAGGAATAAATTTAATATTAAGTGAGGTTTAATATATGACTATTTTCAGCTTAATATCTTTAAATAATCCTTGACTAATTCCATAATTCCCTTGCACCTTCCAGTGGGGCGAACAGCGCGGCTGCACCCGCGAGGAGATGATATCCTTCTACGATTCCGAGGGCAATGTGCCGCTCCACTCGGCCGTGCACGGCGGCGACATCAAGGCGGTGGAGCTGTGCCTCAAGTCCGGCGCCAAGATATCCACGCAGCAACATGATCTCTCAACGCCAGTGCACCTGGCCTGCGCTCAGGTGAGTGAAGTGTTGAGCTAAAGGATTTTAAAGGTCCTTCGGGTGCTGCTGCGGTTAACTGACAGGAAGCAAGGCGGCACTCGACAACTCTCACATTTCCAAGGGGAGATGATGTGTAAACAAAGCTTTTTTGGTCAGTAAGAGAAGGGAAAACAGCGTTAAAGCCTGGCCAAGGAGATGCGGGGTTCTGGCGACGCCGCCTCGTGTCCTGAGCTGACTTTAATTTGACAAATTCTTATGCAAATTATACGAAGAGGAACGTGACTTTGCCGCTGGCAAAACAAAGCGACCACCAAAATGTTGCGTAACACACACCAAGGGTGAATGTATCCGGCTGGGGTTTCCATATTTTATTTTCCATTTCCTATTTTTGATTTCCTTTTCTTATTTTCCCAGGGCGCCATTGACATAGTGAAGCTGATGTTCGAGATGCAGCCCATGGAAAAGCGCATCTGTCTGAGCTGCACGGATGTGCAGAAGATGACGCCGCTGCACTGCGCCTCCATGTTTGATCACCCGGACATTGTGTCCTATCTGGTGGCCGAGGGCGCGGACATTAATGCTTTGGACAAGGAGCACCGCTCGCCGTTGCTCCTGGCAGCCTCAAGGAGTGGATGGAAGACAGGTGACTCTCTTAGCGACTTTACTTTATTTTAAGGATTTTTTTAAAACTTGTATCTCTTATTTCCCAGTCCACCTGCTCATCCGCCTGGGCGCCTGCATCAGTGTTAAGGACGCTGCCGCCCGCAATGTCCTCCACTTTGTCATCATGAATGGCGGCCGGCTGACGGACTTTGCCGAGCAGGTGGCCAATTGCCAGACCCATGCCCAGCTCCAGCTGCTGCTCAACGAGAAGGACAGCATGGGCTGCTCGCCGCTGCACTATGCCAGCCGGGATGGGCATATCCGCTCGCTGGAGAACCTCATCCGGCTGGGGGCCTGCATCAATCTCAAGAACAACAATAATGAGAGTCCGCTGCACTTTGCCGCCCGCTACGGGCGCTACAACACAGTGCGTCAGCTTTTGGACTCGGAGAAGGGTTCGTTCATCATCAACGAGAGCGATGGTGCTGGCATGACGCCGCTGCACATCTCCTCCCAGCAGGGACACACTCGGGTGGTGCAGTTGCTCCTGAACAGAGGAGCCTTGCTCCATCGGGATCACACCGGACGGAATCCTCTGCAGCTGGCGGCCATGTCTGGCTACACCGAGACCATAGAGCTTTTGCATTCGGTGCACTCGCATCTGCTCGATCAGGTGGACAAGGATGGGGTGAGCGGTGCCTAGAAATTCCTGAAAAAGTGATTACATTTCTCAATTCCCCGTAGAACACGGCCCTCCACCTGGCCACCATGGAGAACAAGCCGCACGCCATCTCCGTGCTGATGTCGATGGGCTGCAAGCTGGTATACAACGTCCTGGACATGAGCGCTATCGACTATGCCATCTACTACAAGTACCCGGAGGCGGCTCTGGCCATGGTCACTCACGAGGAGCGGGCCAACGAGGTCATGGCCCTGCGTTCGGACAAGCATCCCTGCGTGACTCTGGCGCTGATTGCCTCGATGCCCAAGGTATTTGAGGCCGTGCAGGACAAGTGCATCACGAAGGCGAACTGCAAGAAGGACTCGAAGAGCTTCTACGTAAGTTGCCCGTTTCCCAAGGGAAGCCTCCCAATCGATCCTCACCTCATTCCATCGAAGCTAACCGTTCTCTATTTCGTAAATCCATTGATTTGGTGACCAGATCAAGTACTCTTTCGCATTCTTGCAATGCCCCTTTATGTTTGCCAAGATTGACGAGAAAACCGGAGAGTCGATAATGACGACGAATCCCATTCCGTTGCCGGCATTGAATGTAAGCGGAGTACCGGGAGTACCGATCCCAAAGATCTGTTGCATGCTTGTTTTTTTCAGTGTTGTTCTTTCTGATCCTTTTTCCTTGACTTATGATACATGAGGTTATAATCGGGAAAATATATTTAGTTACTTGGAGTTTACTAAGGAAACTAAGGGGTATTTCTTGGTCCGAGATTTTTTGAATGGGTTTTTGAGAAATTAGAGTATATCTTGGTCTATGGCTTATAAAAAATACATCAGCCGGAGTCCTAGGTTGAGCCTAACACCCTAGACTTTGTACACAAAAGTGTAGCGAAAGCATGCTTTTGTAAAGAGCACAATGTCTCAGATACTTATGAGAAAGCAGAATGCTTTGAAAAGCTTAGGAAGAACCTCTTAGAGAAGTGCTGCTTAGAGTTAAAACTAGATACCAACCAACTTTAGATTTTTAGAAAAACTTAAGCCGAAAGAATGCTTTGGTAAGCGCACAACGTTCGAAGTACTTGATAGAAAGGAGAATGCTTTGTAAAGCATAGGAAGGGCCTCATAAGGAAGTGATGCTCTGAGTTTAAAACTAGGAACCGAACTACTTTAGATTTTTATGTAAACTCAAGCCGAAAGCATACTTATTTGGAGGGCACAATGTTTCACCTTTTAAGAAAGTGCTGCCTTAAATATAAAACTAAGAACCGAACTTTTGCAGATTTTTAGACAAACTCCATCTGAAAGCATGCTTTGGTAGAACGCACAATGCCTCAAGTACGTGTGAGAAATGAGAATGCTTTTTAAAGCATAGGAAGATCCTCTCAAGGAAGTGTTGATCTGAGTTAAAGACTAGAAATCAAACTTATTTAGATTTTTCAACGAATTCAAGCCGAAAGCATGCTTTAGTAGAGCGCAAAATGTCCCACGTACATGTAAGAAAGGGAAATGCTTTGTAGAGAGTTCTAGTTGCTCTCCTCTACATCGATTTTAGTATTTCTTGGACAGCACCCTTGGATTTTCCCATAGACTCTAGCTAAAAGCATGCTTTGGTAGTACTTCTGACTGATAAAAATGCCTTATTAAGAGTTCCACTTGCTCTGCTCTATATAAATCCAATATAATTCTTGAGTTTAAAGGCTTTTAGGCTAAGGAGTAATTAGACACATCATAACTCATTAACAATTGTAAACGCTAAAAAGCATCAATTTAAATAAAACCGTTGGCTACCACCATCCACCAGATAAAATATTCGTTCTGGCCCTACCAAAAGAACGCCGAACAGATCGAGGCCAAGCGCAAAGAGTTCAATGACCCCCGCTGGCGACCCGCGCCCCTGGCCGTGGTGAATGTGAGTGCCCACCGAACTCTCTTAAAGATCCTAACCACAGAGCAGCTCCGCAATTGTGTCTCGTCCCTTAAGCTAACTAAAAACTAATCCACTAACCACCTGTATCTGGCTTTTGTAACCTCTATGTTGTGTATGTGTGTTCCTTGGGATATTTATGAGCTCATGACTAATATATTTACCTTCTCCCAAACCCGGTTAGACCATGGTCACCCACGGGCGGGTGGAGCTGCTGGCGCATCCTCTGAGCCAGAAGTATCTGCAGATGAAGTGGAACTCGTATGGGAAGTACTTTCACCTGGCTAACCTGCTCATCTACTCGATATTCCTGGTCTTTGTGACCATCTACTCCTCGCTGATGATGAACAACATCGAGCTGAGGGCTGGGAATAATAATAAGACGATGAGTCAGTACTGCAACATGGGGTAAGTCCTGACTTGGCTGGTTATATCTGAAACCTTAACTAACTCTTATCTTTTAGCTGGGATGAGTTGACTTTGAATCTCTCCCAGAACCCGGCGGTTGCCTCTCAAATACGCTTGGATTCCTGCGAGGAGCGTATCAACCGAACCACGGCCATAGTTTTCTGCGCCATTGTCATTGTGGTCTACATCCTCCTCAACTCCATGCGGGAACTAATACAGATGTATCAGCAGAAGCTGCACTATCTCTTGGAAACGGTCAACCTCATCTCCTGGGTGCTGTACATCTCGGCTTTGGTGATGGTAACGCCGGCTTTTAGGCCGGACGGAGCCATCAATACGATCCATTATTCGGCGGCTTCGATTGCGGTCTTCTTGTCCTGGTTCCGGCTTCTTTTGTTCCTCCAGCGCTTTGATCAGGTGGGCATCTATGTGGTCATGTTCCTGGAGATCCTGCAGACCCTGATCAAGGTGCTGATGGTGTTCTCCATACTGATCATAGCCTTTGGCCTGGCTTTCTACATATTGCTTTCAAAGGTGGGTTTTTAATGGAGTTTATCTTTGAAGGGTTATTTAAGGACTTTCTTTTTGCAGATTATTGACCCCCAACCGAACCACTTGTCCTTCTCGAACATACCCATGTCCCTGCTGCGCACCTTCTCCATGATGCTGGGCGAGCTGGACTTTGTGGGCACCTATGTGAATACCTACTATCGGGATCAGCTGAAGGTGCCCATGACCTCTTTCTTGATTCTAAGTGGGTTAAATGCTTTATATCTTTGTTTTCCTCTGTAATATGTTGACTTATTTCCCAGGCGTCTTCATGATCCTCATGCCCATTCTCCTGATGAACTTGCTCATCGGTTTGGCTGTCGGCGACATTGAGTCAGTGCGTCGCAATGCCCAGCTCAAGCGTCTGGCCATGCAGGTGGTGCTCCACACAGAGCTGGAGCGGAAGCTGCCCCATGTCTGGCTCCAAAGGGTGGACAAGATGGAGTTGATTGAGTATCCCAATGAGGCCAAGTGCAAGCTGGGCTTTTGCGACTTTATTTTGAGGAAGTGGTTCTCTAATCCCTTTACCGAAGATTGTGAGTATATAGAAAATTAAGAAGGATCTTAACTTATAATCTCTAACCTTCCCAGCCTCCATGGACGCCATATCCTTTGACAACAACGACGACTACATAAACGCCGAACTGGAGCGTCAGCGTCGCAAGCTGCGGGACATTAGCCGCATGCTGGAGCAGCAGCACCACCTGGTGCGTCTCATTGTCCAGAAGATGGAGATCAAGACCGAGGCCGACGATGTGGACGAGGGCATATCCCCAAACGAGCTGCGCTCTGTCGTGGGCTTAGGATCGGCGGGCGGGAATCGTTGGAACTCGCCGAGGATTCGGAACAAACTAAGAGCCGCCCTGAGCTTCAACAAGAGCATGTAGAGAGATGATCCTACAGAACCTGCTCTATATATATCTTCAAACATATATCTATATCTTCAATTAATCTCTAACTATTGTGTGTAGGCAAGGATGGTGTGTGTGCATGTGAAGATCGTGTGGTGTGAGAGGTCCTTAAAGGAATGTACAACGAATTTATGGGCAAGGACCACGGGCTTATTTGCTATTTATCTAAATCTAAACCAAAACAAGAGTAGTTTTATATGCACCCAAAGTTCGGCAATTGCTAATGTTTCGATGTCTTTTGAAAGTCTATTAAAAATAAAGTTATATTAACCAGATACCCGGAAAAGGATTCACGTTATCCTTGGGTCAAATACGTAATTATTTATTTATAAAAATGATCAATGGCAAAGTGACAATGTGTGCGGATAATGGAATAATGTTAACGATAAAGATACAGAAACTTAGCCACTAATTTGTAATCAAAAAAGGTGCTGGATGGCATCTCCTACATAAAGGTAATCTTGGTGCGTCCCATGTTGACTTGCCACACATTGAGCTCCTCGTAGTCGTCGATGCACTTGTCCACCTGGTCGGGTTTGAAGCCCTTGGTAGTGCAGCGGTCCATGATGTCCCCGATCTTCACAGCCTTGCCAGAGCCGGCAAGCTCGCGTACGATGGCAAAGATCCGATCCGAGGTGTTGGGAACACTGGAAATATAACCAAAAATAAGCCAAAAATCTAAATTAAAAGTTACCCAATACTCACTGTCCCTTCTGGTGCTCGTGGATCTGATTCAGCGAGTCCTTGGACATCTCCAGCAGGCGCAGCGCCTCGGCCACATCGTCCTTCTCCACGCGATCGGAGAGACGCAGCCGAGCCAAGGCCGTGGATAGACGCAGGATGCCCAACAAGTTCCTAGCCGAGGTGAAGGTCATGTCCTTTTGGTTGCGCGCCTCCCGCCGCAGCTCCACATAGGCGCCCACAATGTAGTCGGTGAGCTCGTCCGGAATGGTGGGGTTCTTGCGCTTGCAGAGATTGATGTAGCGTCGCATCAGATTCATGTCCAGCGCCTTGACCCGGGTGGGCGGCTGCCGGCTATGGCTGTGCACGTACGTGATGTGCTTGGCCAGCCGCAGATCGTTATCCCGATCCGGTTTGTCCTGGATGAGCCAGAGCAGATCGAAACGCGAGAGCAGGGCGGCCGGCAGCTGGATGTTCTGCTCCACAGTGCGACGGGGATTGTAGCGACCGAAGGCGGGATTGGCAGCGGCCAGAATGGAGACGCGGGCATTCAGCGTGGTCATGATGCCCGCCTTGGCTATCGAGATGGTCTGCTGTTCCATTACCTCGTGAATGGCCGTACGATCTGTATCCGCCATCTTGTCGAACTCGTCAATGCAGCAGACGCCTTGGTCTGCCAGCACGAGAGCGCCACCCTCTAGGGTCATCTCCCCAGTGAGGGGATCCTTCATCACCGCGGCCGTGAGACCCACACCCGAGGATCCTCGTCCTGTAGTATACTGCGAGCGTATGGCTAGGCGGCTGATGTAGCCCAGCAGCTGGGACTTGGCCACGCCGGGGTCGCCCATCAGGCAAATGTTAATGTTGCCACGAATCTTCATGCCATCCGGCCGCTTGTCCACGCCTCCTACGAGTAGTAGAAGCAGCGCCTTCTTCACATCCAAATGGCCGTAGATCTCGGGAGCTAAACTGGTGGCCAGGCGCTCGTAGAAATCATCCTGGGCCAGCTCCTCCAGCTCATCAGGTGTGAGCTCGGCATCCTTGTCCGAGATCTCGTCGTTCTTGTTGATGCAAATAATGCGCTGTAAAGGAAAGGGTTTAAAATGAAGCAAAAATAAGCAAATCTTATGGGAATCTTTAGATTTAACTTACATGCGCTTGCAGGAAGGTCTCCGAGAGCAAACCCTGCAGCATCTGCTGGAAGCCACTGCGCACCAGGGGCAGAAAAACGCCAGAGACCACAATGTGATCGCCCGGCTGGGCCATTCGCGTAACCTCGCCCCTGCACAGCACAGTCATACTCCTAGGAATGTGACCCACTGGCACCTGATCGCTATGCTCCTGCATCTTCAGCTCCTGGAACTTGACAAACTTCGAGCCTCGCGTCTGCAGGTACAGCCTGCCGCCCGCCTTGTTCACCCGGCAATCGTCCGAGGGACAATCATGAACAGGCGTAAAGGAGAGCGAGTTCACGGGCTGATAGGTCTCGGAGCCGCAGCGATCGCACGTGTAGGTGGCCACCACCATCATGGGCTTCACCTCGGTGCAGCGAGTTACAATGCCGCGTACGGTGACAAGTTTGCCAATATGCTGGGCCTTCACTTCGCGTATGGAGTGGGCCTTCTCCGTGGATTGCGGCTTGAAGCCAACCTCGCTGGAGGGATGAAAATGGAAATTAAAATTAAGGCTTAATGATGGTATTAATAATACTCACAATCGCTTCATCAGCTCAGAGGGGAAGCTGTTCCTCTCATCGCGCTGCTCCATGGGATTCCGGGTGCGGGCATCCATCATGAGACGATGCTCTATGTACACATCCAGGGCATCCTTGGCCTGCACCTCCTGCTGCTTGTAGCTGGGCAGCAGCTCGGCAATCACATCACTGAAGATGGCCGCGTACCGGCGGCAGTTATCAATCACCGCCTCCGCGAGGCTCTCGTTGAACTCGGCCAAGTCATCCAGATCGATGGTGATGAGGACTTGCTCCCGATGGGCCAGCTTCACCAGCTGGGAGCCGTACACAAATTCCTTCTTGCCGTCATCGTCGCACTTGCAGAACTCCGACAGAAAGGTTTTAATTGATTCTAAGCGGTTAATAAACAAGATTTTAATGATATATTGCTTAAAATTGAGGCACCTTTTCCCACTCACCTCTATCCTGGGCGTAGTCGCGTCGGGCCATTTTTGTGTAGTTTTTTCTTGAATTTATAACACAGAACAATTAACGGAGAACAGCTGCAAGCCAAAGATGTTGTTACAGACGCGCTGTTTGCGGGAAAATGCGAGGAAAACACAGAAAATGCTTCCCGCCAAAAATGCGCTCGATCGTGGTGTGACCAAATTAAATAGTGTGACCAGGTGTACAAACTAGAATAAAATCGTTAAAATACAAGGTTGAGAAGTTGGATAAACTGTTATAAGCTGTCATAAACGCTATCCTGCAAAAGGTGCAGGACTTTGCTAGGCATAAACTTAAAAAAATGTAAAAACAACATGAAAGATGTTTTGTAAGGTGAGATATCAAGGCGTACATACATATCTTAAGCTACTAAACTTTAAGGTAAACATTATCTTAATTAAAGTATGTTAAAAACATTGCACCAAAAAGGAGTGGAACCTTGCTGAACAAAAAAGGTATTCGCCAATGTGACCGTAGATAGACAAACCATTATGAACGCCTCTAATTGCGCGCGATGTTTAAATTGAAAAGATATGTATCCTTTAACTAAGAGGATTGAAAAGTTGTCGATACTGTCACTGCTTTTACAATTATTTTCTCCCCTTTTAAAATTAAGGAATATATATTCCTTGAATATATTCAAAGTGATCTGAAGACTTAAAAAGGTAAATTAACTTCAAACCCAGAACATCAATTCAAGAAATTGTTTAATACCACTTTATATTATGTCTTAAGGTTTACTCTGTCTTGGGAGTCTTACCAATCGTACATTGTTATATGTTTAACCCTTAAATTAATGTTATTTTTTAATAAGAAGAACATTTGCTTTAAAAGTGATTTCATCTAGCAACTACTACCTTTTCTTTCAGCACCTTAACTCAAACAAGCACAACTTCACTCGAATGAATTATTCGAAACACATCGAACGCGTCGTGCAACTACCAAATTTCTAGTTTTATTCCCCCGATTCTGCAAAATCGTTAGTGTTTTTGCAAAAATGTTGAAAAAATTCGTGGAAGTGAACGCGGAATGCAGTCCCTCGGCGAATCCGTACGAGGTGCGCACCTACCTCGGCAACGAGACCACGCCGGAATGGAAGGCGGAGAACTGTCCGCCCCGCGACCGCGTCTGCGCGAAGAAGCCCCAGAATTCCACGATCTCGCAAGTCCTGACCATTGAGGATGAGCTGCGTCGCATCCACCAGAAGGCCGAGGAGTCTCGCTTCATCCGTCCGTTCAAGAAGACATGCGCCCTCTACGACGAGCACACCATGTGCATCATCCCGCAGCGCACTCCCGCCGAGTTGAAGGTCCATGCCGAGATGCGTGAGCGCCTTCTTCTGGCCCGCAAGGATTTTGGCCTGGTCGAGCACGATGCCAAGCAAGAGAGAAAGTGTCCAAAGGATCTCGTTGTCCTAAATAGTCCCATGGACGTGGGTGAGGAGGAAGAGCAGCCCGAGGAGGGCGAGGAGGAGGAGGATGCGGAGGTCAAGCCACAACTAGCCACGCCCGAATGCAGCTCGGATATGATTATCATTCCGGACAAGAGAATGGTGAGTCTTTGTTTTTAATTTCCTCAGAAATAAATTTAAAAGCAAGTTATTACATTTAAATTTATAAAGTTGGTTCTCAACTTCCCTTAATAATTCCAAGTAATTTAAGTTTCCATTATTTATATTTGTAATTCAACTCGGTTGACCATAGACTTGATCGCACATCTTAGATTAACTTAAAATGCTTACTTTCTCTGGCTATAAATAAACGGACTATGTTATGGCATTGAAGTTTAGGCTAGCTTAGCGTTGGTATTTGGTGCTCCTACTCGATTAGCTCAATGTCATCGATGTCTGCATAAATGCTGCCCGGCGGCAGTTCCGGTAGGGAATTAATTTCAGGATTCGCTCCAGGCTCTGTGCCCGTTGCCAGCGACAGGGTGCGATAAGCTCCCGAAGCAGCCTGCTGCTGCATGTGCACGCCCAGCTGCGAAATCAACTCCAAGGCCTTGATATCCGAGTTCATCAGAGCGAACTGGTGGATGATGGCCAGGTGGGGAAAGACGCCGTTGAGCAGGGTGCTGGTGCCGGCGTTCATCTGATCATCCAGATCGGCCTGCTCTTCTATGGAGTTTTCCTCATCATCCGGCAGGCTGGCCGGTGAATGCATCATGCTGGGCTCGCAGGTGACCACCTCTACGACTTCGTCATCTCCCTCCTCGAGGTGGTCAGACATCAGGCTGTTCTCGCTGGATAGATTGACCAAGTCGGGTAGCTTAGGTAGTCCTTTGTTGGCTCCACCTTCAGCCGGATCCGACAGTTCGCGCTGCATAAAGTTCGGCAGAGCCTGCTTGAACTCCACAATGATATCCTCGACGGGCAGGTCGTGTGATAGGGGATTCTCTCCCTGATAGCCCAAGTCGTCCTCCTCGTACTTGTACTTTCCGCGGAAGCGATTCAGCCAGCGGTAGGAGGGTCTAAAGGAGGGCAGGTTCAGGACAGCAGCCATCCTTAGGGCGGTTTCCTTCAGCTTCTGATTTCGGATGCTAAGGCCCAGATGGAGTTGCCTGCATCGTTCCACCCACTCGTGGAGGAGGAAACTAATGGCGCTCATTTCAAACTTTCGCCGCTTGCGGGTCATTTCCTCAATTATAATGGAGGCATCTGCTTCACTTAAGGTGGCCAGCTGTTGGAGCAGCTCCTTCTTCTTCTCCAGAATGCGACGAATTTGGGTGGCACAGCAGTGGAACATCTTGGCCAGACTGTTTCTTGAGATATTGGTCTCTTCATAGTAACGGATCACGGCTATCTTTTCGTAGAATGTCAGGATATTGCGCTCATTGCGACGGGATTTGGCCTAGGAAAGATAAGTTTAAGGGTTTTTAATTAAGAAATTAATTCAAGATACATTAAATTGATTAACAGAAATTACTATAGATTACAAAAATGTGAACAATTAAATATTTAAGTTGGCAAACCTATTTCGTTTACGGTTTAATATTTTTTTAGCATACTTTTGGCCATTATTTGAATTGATTTGAAGTCCATAGGGATTTCTGTGGCTGCCTTAGCCTTTTTTAAATTAAGTAGCAAAAAGAGTAATACTAAAACTTTCAATACTTATAATTTTTAAAATTTAATGGGTGAAAAATGGCATCCCAAAATGTATCAACAAATTATTGGCTATTATCTCTATTTCACTGAGTTCTTTAGATCCCAATTTTCTATCACATCACAAATAAATTAATTGATTTTATAATATATTAAATTTCATTTTTTCCAGGGTAACTAGAGACATTTAATTTTCTCTACTAAATATTCCCTAAAAGTAGGCAATGCTGCAAAACGTTGGCAATGCAACTAAAAGTAGGCAATGATTTGAGTTTGTCTTTACTTAATAGCGTGTCCTTGCTTGACCTTGAGTTAACATCTTCAACCTTTTTCTTGGAATTATAAAAATCCTTGACGCCACTGAACTCGGTTCCTGTTTGTGAATATTTTAACAGAGATCTACAAATATATCTACAACCAAGCAAACATATGCACAAATACAATTACGTAAGTGTGCATACGTCTTTGGATGACGCGCGTGTTTGTCTGTCAGCCGCAAGCCATAAAATCCACCCTCCACGGACCGCTTAAAGGCCAAGTTAACATATCTGGCTTCCACTTGGGACTTACCCCTTTGTTGTTATTGTTGCGCCGGAGCGTCGCCGTTGGTAGTGCTGCTATGGCTGCCATTTCAATTGTTTTACTTCAATTCACAGAGTTTCAACTAGTTTTGTGGTTGTCTCTACTCCTCCTCCTCCTCCCTGAATTCTCCTCTTCTTCTTTTTTGCAAACTGCGCAGCAGCTTCCTCCGAGCCAATTGCGCTGTTGTTGTTGCCTTGCTCTCACTTCCGCTCCCGCTCAGCAACGATGACAGGCGTCCGAGAGAGTCAACCGGAGAGTGTGGTGTGTGTGAGAAGACTGCGACGATTCCTTTCGAAGCTGACCACTAAAAGAAACGCAATAAAACAGAAATAAGACCATTATTAATACCGGCCATGCAAATGTCAAAGAAATATTAGTCACATTTATGTGTTGGCACGAAGCACGTTCTCTAATTCGTTTGTGTATTAGCCTATGGCTGTTGTTGCGACGCTGACATTTTTACAATTACTACTGAGTAATAACACTTGTGCCCTGCTTTTCGGTTCCGCTCTCCTCTTTGCTCATTCCTCTGTACTCGTTCTTCTTTCCTATTCCTCTTCCCGCGCCTTCGACTGTGTGCGTTCGCTCGTCGCTGGCTCCGTATTCCATATGAAATAAAAACGGTTCACTATGCGCTCACAGTCCCTTTTGGTGGTGTGTTTGTTGTTGTTTCGGCCGTTGTTGTTGTAGCAACAGAAATGACACTTGCAGCTGTTACGGTTATACAGCGGGGGTCAAGATAGTAGGAATGAAATTTTAAATTTTTTTTCAAAACTATAGAAGGTACTTTTTAAGGACTGGAACTTATTTAAATAGTATAAATAATTGATCTCTTGATCAAAAAGTTGTAGAGCCGCTAAAAGTTTTTTGCTTGGGCTCTTACAAATAAATTAAATGTAATTTAATTTAAAAACGTTCTCGCTCATAAATATAGTGTCAAAAAAATTGTATTTTAGAAAATTACGGTTATACAGCGGTGGTCAAGATAGTAAGAATGTAATTTTAAAATTTTTTTCAAAACTATGGAAGGTACTTTTTAAGGACTGGAACTTATTTTAAATAGTATAAGTAATTGATCTCTTGATCAAAAAGTTGTAAAGCCTCTAAAAGTTCTTTGCTTGGGCTCTTACAATTAAATTAAATGCACTTTAAATTAAAAACGTTCTCGCTTATAAATATAGTGCCATATTTTGGTACAGGGTAATATTACATAGTCGAGGCCTTGAAATTTATTAATAATTTTATTATTATATAAATAATGTTTTTTTTTTTGTGCTATTTGTCGATATAATATATTTGATTTCAATATTTAATTTATTCTGTTACTAACGATTATGTGTAAAGTATTTAAAAATGTTATTTCCAGTGGAATGCTTAAAAAAGTTAAATCAATTATCATTAACTTGACCCTTTTATTTTAAATTATTTTCAAGCAATGCTAATCTCCACTGTTTTGACCCCAACTGTATGTGTTGTTTGGTCTAGTGCACTGTGCATGTGCATTGGGCATACACGTATGCAAAAGCATTGCTGTGGCTGTCGCTTCGCTTTTGTTTCACTTGCGTCTGCGTTTTTGCCGCGACTTGTTGTTTGTTATGTTTCGATTGTTGTTGCCGGAGGGCGTGCAGAGTGGGCGTGGAAAGGAGGGGATGGTCTGGGTTAACGATTAACATCCGAATTCTATTCGCAAATGGAGCTCCACGCAGAAAGTGCGCTCTATCTTGGCTAATTACTTTTGCGTTGCAGATAAGAGCCTGTCTACTGAGAGTGGAGTGCTTCGAACGATTTCGTTTCGTTTTGTTTGATACCCGAAGTGATATAAACACGCTTTAATGTTTTATGGGCTTCCATGGTAGACGCCTTATCGATTCACCTCACTGATTGACTTAACATCTTTGGGGTAAACCCTTTGGAAGGGGATTAAATGGTTGCTGGGGGGTAAACTTTTAGTATACATTTTTTTTAAGCTACAAACTTTATAACAATAAATTTATATATTTCAATTAAGGGACATAAAGTGAAAAATATCCTTTTTTAAAAAAGTCCTTCCACTTAAATTTAATTTCCTTAATTATACCCCCTTTGGGGCCACCTTTTTCATGTTTACTACGCCCCTGCTTCTGACATTCCCTTTGCTCAGTGGCGCCGCCAGAGGTCTCTTGTTTGCTTGCACACTTTAGCTTTGCGTATGCACTTAAATGTGCGCCTGTATCTGTATCTGTATCTGGGCTTCGTTAGGCGGCTGCACCTGGCAAATACCAATTTTAATTCGAATTCCAAGTCATCACCGAGATTGCTTTTGCTGCCTCAGCATCACATTTAAGTTGATTACGTCGCCAGGTTCCTTTTCCTACCTCTTTTTGAACTGGCCACGTGTTATTGAATTGACATCAGTGAAGGGTTTTGATAAGAAAGGTTTCTGTTAGCACTAGATGCTATTAATTAATAAAAATTATGTTTACCAGTAATAAATATTTATAAATATTAATAATTTAATGATTAAACGCTAAGGATTACATTAATCTTCCATATTTAAATAGAAATACAACTTTAGATCCTCAACAAAACCTTGAACTGACCTTAGGGGTTAAAAAACATTAAAGGAACTTGTTTCCCTTCACAAATAAAGCTTGTTAATTAAGAACTCCATCTCTGGCACCTGAAAGCACCTGTTATATACGAAAGATCTCGTTGGATAACCCCGTCCACACCTGGCTTGACATTTTGCCAGCGAGGGTTGCGTAGTGGAACTACTAGCGACTTGTTGTTGCCAGACTGCGCCTTGGCTTCGGTAGTGTTAGCCTGCCTGCTGTTGACGTGGTCGTCGTCGTCGTCGTCGTATGCTATAACTGCGCGATACTGCGCCGCTCACCTGGCTCACCTGGTCCGCTGGCCGTACAGTATGTTCCCGCTGTTGTTGCTGCAGCACAGCACGCTAGATGACTTGTTTGTTCTGCAGCCGAGGCAGCCTCGTATTTGTAGAGCGATTCGGGTTCGGGTTCGGGTTCCAGTTCGGTTTTCAGTTGTGCTGGGTTTGTCGAACGAGAGCGATAAGATTCCGTGATGTGGCACTAAGCGCTGCTCGTTGTTCACTGCTCTGTGCATTGGACGCCTCTGTTTGGTGGCCGTCAGCTCTGCTTTGTGGCCAGCCAGCCATAGAGGCCCTCACAGACACAGCCATAGTCCGTAACCCACACACTGGCACTCGGGCAGGCCCACATATAGCGCGCGCGGCGACATCAGGTCGTTATAGTCAGTCTAGTTGGCATTTCGTGCTTACCTTATGCCGCTTACTAACTTCTTGATGAGCGCAGAGAAGTAAAGTAGAAACGAAAAAAAAAAACAGCGAACACAAAAAACAGGCCTCCCCTCTGTCCGTACATATACGCCATACTCACACACACACATGGACACTCTGCTATATAGGGGACGTACTACGTCGGGCATCGGTGGCGTATGCGTGCTATTTTCAGCCGCATTAAAAGCTTATGGCCATGGGCAGGAAAACACAAAAACAGAGTCGCCGAGTGAAAGCACCGAGCTTGCTTGCACAGAGCCAAGCGCCGATAACTGGCCATATGTTACACAATTGGCGGCGTTAAACTATTTGGTTACTGAATTATTTAGATGGCCGGCATATCCTACCTTTGCTTGACTTTACCAACACCTTTCGATGACCTCGGAAGCGGTGGGGTTGGGTTTTTTCGATCACGAGCTTAGGAGCTTGAAGTTAATTGATTTTATCTAGACTTTAATTGGTAGTGTCTATCAAACAGGGTTTTAAACTAGTATACATATTTTTAAAAGCTTTTAAATGTCTGTTTTTCTATTCCTTTCATTATACAACACGGCTGTATTGTGTAAAAAGTGATATAAATACATTTTTTCCACTTTGTTAATAGTTAAAAAACTCTTTACTAAGTCTGGCAGCTTTAAAATTAAATTTAATTTAACTTTTTAAAATTAAACCCGTGTTTAAACTAGTATAAATATTTTTAAAAGCTTTTAAATGTGTGTTTTTCTATTCCTTTCATTATAGAACACAACTGTATTGTGTAAAAATGTATATAAATACAATTTGATTACTTTGTTTATAGTTATACTACCTTTTACAAAGTCTGGCTGCTTTAAAATTAAATTTAATTTAACTTTTTAAAAGTAAACCATATATTTTGTGCTAAATGACCTAACTTTGAGAACCTTTCAATGATTACTTTTAGTGGATTTTAAAGAAGTTTATTACTTATTTTCTTAGCAATTAAAATGAATTAAATCTTTAATGGGACTATAAGTAGAAAGTACCAGCTATGTAAATACATTAAATTAATAAATGTGCACTTAAACATTTTATTTTGTGCTTAAAAAAGAGAGTAACTTTAAGAACCTTTCAAGGATTACTGGTATTGAATTTTAAAAAAGTTTCTTACCTATTTTGTTAGCAAATAATTAGCTTTAATTAAATCTCGAATGGTAATATAATTTTCTATAATTTCCCTCCCCTTACAGCTGGAGCTGAGGCGTCCCAAGAGCCGCATTTACATCAACGAGACCGATGTCGGTCCGCTGGAGGAACTACCCTTTCCCTCCTACAATCCCCGTGTCCTGCAAGAGGGCCTAGAGTCCGAACACCTCAAGACCTACGACCTCATCGAGGGCTGCAACCCGGAGGATCTTTGGACCTGGAACGTGGGCTACCAAAAGCGCGAAGAGGATCTGGACCAGGATTTTATCAACGCTTCCCTGCCGAAATATGGTGTGTATCTGAAAGGAAGAGATAGTGCTGATCCCTGGATCGATCATTACACTTATCTAGTTCCACCTAAAACACGCAGAAAACGACGGGGAACTCACACTCTATAACATCCCAACCCAACTGGAAAAGACCTTCACCGCCGAGATTGTGTTTGGGACTCGGAATATTTATCCAGAACCCAAGCAGGAGTCCTACCGATTGCAGTGAGTTAATCAGAGAAAAGGAAATCAGCTTAAGATTCGGGAAAATATGATACCGAACCTTTACTGAATTTTTTGTATATTTAGGATATAGAGATGAGCCTTCAGAGCCCCCTTAATAAAAACCCCTTTCCCATTCTTAGATACTATAACCGTCCCTGCGAGATCGGCGCCATTATCATCGCCTTCGTGGAGAGCTTCCGCCTGAACCCTGACTTCTGGACCGGCGCCACCATGGACGGCATCCTTAAGCGCGGCGTGAAGCTGATCAAGAAGAGCACCGACTTGAACTTCAAGTCCGAGGTGAATGACTTTGACATAATCCCCCAGGTGGTCGAACGCCTGGCCGCCGTGGAGATCAAGATCCACTTCTCGGGCCTGCTGAAGAACGAGCCCAACATGTTCAAGGCCCTGTCGCTGTTCTTCTCCAAGTACAATGCCTGCATCTTCACCTCCCGCGATCTCTACCTGCTCATCTGGAAGCGCTGCCTGAACTCGTACTACATCTTCGATCCGAATGGCCGCGACGATCGGTGCGAGCGGGACTTCCCGGAGGGCAAGTGCTCGCTAATGGCCACTCGGTTCACCGAGCACCTGGTGCACCTGATCACCAAGTTCAGCGATCTGCAGCCCAGTGACGAGTTCAATATCTACGAGATTGCGCTGACCCAGTACGGAAAGCTGAAGGAGGGTCCCTACAAGAGGGGCGAGAACGAGGAGTACCACAAGCTCTGGGCGGTGGTCAACGAGCATTTTGCGGTGAAGACCGCCGCCGGGGGAGGCATCCACCAGCCCATCTCCGGTAATGAGAAGAATGCCTCGCTGGTGGTGTCCCTGATAGCCCTGATCTATTCCGAATTCGAGCTGGCCAAGCTGTGGAAGCCGGGCACCATCGACGACATCATTAGGTACGGCGTGGCCTACTACAAGACGCTGCGCAAGAAGTTCCGGCTGGACGGCAAGCGCTGGAAGAACAAGAAGCCCCATTTGAATATTGTGGACCTGCCGGAGATGTTCCTGATGGGCGCCTTCAAGGCCACCGTTCGCAAGTATCCCTTCATGATCAACGGCCACGTGGCGGACTGCAAGAGCTACCTGGACTCGCAGCTGACCATGGCGCTGCACCAGCTCTTCAACATGCCCCAGTGGCCGGCGGCGCTCCTCCAGATCGACAACTCGGTGCTGTCCCTGTGGCGGGATAGGGAGTTCTTCTACGTGTTTGATCCGTTTCGCAGGAACCGCACGGGTTTGGTCGTAGATCCCGATGACTACACCATCAAGGGCCTGGCCGTGCTCCAGATGCACTCCACCTTCGACTCCTTCGTCCGCGTGCTGTACCGAAATGCTTTAAAGATGCGGCGTGGTGGAAAGTTCTTCATCCACGGCATCCGGTCGGGCTGCATCCGACCCCTGCAGGTGATGACGCCGCAGGTGAATAAGTTCACGGACCTCAAGATGGGTCTGCCCACGTTCACGGACGAGCCGCCGCTGCCGGAGCTGAAGCAGAAGAAGAGCATCGAGAGCATTCCGGAGGAGGAGCGCTTCCCCACAACCGAGGAGACCGAGATGGTGGAGGAACTGATCAACTGGATCATCAATAACATTATCAAGGATCTACCGGAACCGAAGCCGAAGAGGCCACAACTCTATAGGCCTGCCCAGAAGGTGCTGCTACGCACGGACCAGGAGAATCTCCGGGCGCTGCGGCTGAAGGTCAAGCGCGGCTACGAGCTGGGCCAGGAGGAGGAGGAGGATCTGAAGCGGGTGCTCACCGTGGAGGAGGAGGTGGCCCTCAAGAGCAACTTCAAGCAGCTGCCGGATGGCTCCTGGATCCTCATGGGCACCACCTACCTGCCCATGGTGGACGAGGAGTTTGCCAAGCTGGGCGGCCTGCTGGCTGCCCTGGTGGCCATGGCCGTGTCCTCGAAGTACAAGCTCTCCACCTGGAACGCCGACCTCATCGAATTCTCGCTGGAGTCGGCCAACAACTTTGGGGAGGATTACCAGAACTACGAGAACCTGCTGGCCTGCCTGCTGGCCAAGAAGCTGCCGGACATCGCCATCGGCGAGAGCAACTTCAGCCTGGAGGTCAAGAAGGTGGTCAAGTCCTCGCCCATGGTCCCGCTGCGCCAGGTCCTGGTCGATCTCCTGGTGGACAACAACCGGCTGCTGCTCGTCTGCCAGCGCTTCTCCTGCGTGATCTTCAAGCGCTACAACTTCGTGTACATGTTCATCGGCTTCCCGTGCAATGCGGTCGGCTACCGGAAGGGCTCATCCGGTCCGGCCTGCCTGCTCCGCTTTGTGGAGCTGGATGCCCTGATCAAGCGCATCGAGTTCGGCTGCAATCCGCAGGGCTGCTCCGTGATGAACTTCATCATTGCCTGCATCGTGATGGTGGACAACAACATTCATGGCCGGTTCAGGGCCTGGGGCAAGGACGACGACGACAAGGAGGTCAAGCAGGAGACGGCCAGGCAGAAGAAGCTGCGCGAGCAGCGGCTGCAGAAGATGCGCTACATCGACGAGGAGCTCCGGAAGGAGAACGAGCGCATCCAGATGTTCCTCAAGGCCAAGCAGGAGCATATGGACAGGAAGGCGGGAAAGAAACGTGAGTACTTTAACAGGGATTTTGTTTTAGGTAATCGGGAATTTATTTTATTGGGAAAGCGTGAGATTTGGGATTAACTTTAGATTTATTTTAAATGAGTCTTTTTTTGTGAGTTTAGAAATTGTTTTTTGTTTTTTTAAAGCCTACAGAACCACTTTCTTAGTATTTTTATAAATTTAGGTAATTATCTAGCTTATTCTTAGGTTAAGGTCTGTTTTAAATATTTCTAAATATTTTCTAGGAACTAAATGTATTTTTTATAAGATTATTTATGCTGTTTTAAATTATAAGGGATACTTTCTTGTGAGTTTTAAAATTGTTTTTATGTGTTTTTAAGGTCTGCAGAACCACTTTTTTAGTATTTATAATAAATGTAGGCTATTATCCTGCTCGTTCTTAGGTTAAGGTCGGTTTCTAATATTTCTAAATATTTTTAAGGAACTTATGTACTTTTTCAAGATTATTTATGCAGTTTTAAAAATTTAAGGAATACTTTCTTGGGAGTTTTAAAATTGTTTTTGTGTTGTTTAAGGTCTACAGAACCTCTTTTTTAGTATTTATAATAAATGTAGACTATTATCTTGCTTGTTCTTAAGTTAAGGTCAGTTTTTAATATTTCAAAATATTTTTAAGGAACTTATCTACTTTTTCAAGATTATTTATACATTTTTTATAGAACTAAGGCTGCTGAGACTTAGTTGTCAATAAATTGTATTGTATTGTATTGTTATAACATTTGTGTAGAGATATTCCGGAAAACCCAAGGTTTCTAGTTAAAATAAAACCCTAACTTATATTTGGTTTTATTTTTAGGTCCTTTGCTTCCTTTATAATCAATTTCTTGTGCTCTAAAAATCCTATATATAACTATTCTTAATAAAGAAATATATTTTATAATTTTTTGTATGTTCCAACATTAAAGAATAATTTGCAATATCCTTCCAGCCAAGCCCGAGTACAGGGAGAGTTAGTTGTCAATAAATTGTCTTTCTGTTTAAACATTTATGTAGAGATTATCCGGATAACCCAAGGTTTCTAGTGAAAATAAAACCCTAACTTATATTTATAATTAATTTTAAGTCATTTTTTGCGTTTAAAATCACTTTTTTAAATTTTAAAATGCTCTCTTTAACTATCCTTGATAAAGAAATATATTTTCTAATTTATTTTACGATGTTCCCCCCATTAAATAATATTTCCCAATCTCCTAGCACGCAAGCCCGAGTACAGGGACACCGGCATCGACGAGGCCGTGGCCGGCGAGGGCGAGGAGGGCGACGACATGGACGAGGAGGAGGGCGAGGGCGAGGGCGAGGAGGAGGTGGAGCTCAAGCACAAGCCCGGCAAGAAGCTGCCCAAGGAGAAGAAGCGCGCCTACAAGCCCCGGCCCATCATGTTCGGCTATCGGATGCGCGAGAAGGACTGCAACTTTAAGATTCAGGGTAGCGTCGCCATGGATGGACGTGGTGATGGCACGTTCAA
The DNA here is from genome assembly GCA_008042795.1 of Drosophila asahinai. NCBI lineage: Eukaryota > Metazoa > Arthropoda > Insecta > Diptera > Drosophilidae > Drosophila > Drosophila asahinai. The sequence continues at coordinate 120,812 of VNJZ01011630.1, forward strand.
GAAGATCAAGCCGTGCTACTTCGCCTCCGCCCTGGCCATCCTGAGCTGCTCCATGCGGCCTCTGAACCAATGGAACTCGTACCGCATCGACCGGGTGATCAACAATGCCAAGCAGATTGCGGCCGGCGTCTGCGAGCTGGAGTCGGTCTTTGAGCGCGTCGTCCGCCATGTGACCATCGATGACTACGAGTTTGATATATGGATCCGATGCTTCGAGCCGGCGGGGATGTGGACACCGACTCCGGTGAAGAAGCCTGGCTCCAAGGAGACGGGTCTCATGCTCTTCAAGAAGAAGTTCTCCAAGCTGCTAAACGTGCGCAAGTACATGATCCTGTTCACGGGCAACGGCAGCTATGCCATCTACCACGACGAGTTCTTCCACCTGTTCGATCCGTATGGCAGCATGGAGAAGCCCGGCGGGGACGAGGAGGAGGAGGAGGCCGACGACGGCGGCGATGAGGAGGGCGGCAAGAAGAAGAAAAAGAAGAAGCGCTGCCCCAAGGGACCCAAGCGTTGGCCCGAGCGTAACACTGCCTCCTGGGTGCTCTTCTACGACATGGACGCCGTGCTCAAGTACGTGGACGAGCGGGCAGCGGCCAAGGACTGGAAAGAGAAGAACAAGTTCAAGTTCTTTGTGGTGGATGTCCTGTCGCACAAGAAGGCGGCACCGAATGCCCGCATCCTGCAGCTCCTCACCGATCTCTCCATCCCGATGACCTGCTCGAACAAGCAGTACGGAAGGCCGGAGTACGAGATCTGTGCCACCAACGAGTCCCTGGGCTGGCTGGAGCTGGAGAACTGCCTGCCCGTGTGGAGCAGGCTGAACAGGAGGAACACGGCCGGCAAGTACCGCAACCTGCCCATCAGCAAGATCAGGAAGTTCGACATCGAGATCGAGGGACGGTTGTGGTCGCTGTGGGGCAACCTGCATCCGGAGGCGCCGGTCTTCGACGACGAGGTGCGCGGACGCCAGTATCTGGCCTGCCACGTGATGGCCTGCTGTGCGGCCAGCATCTACCGGCTGATGGATTGGAGTCCTCATATCCTGGACACCATAGTGGTCAGCGGCACCAAGTACTTCAAGGAGAGCATCGACCAGATCAACGCCGAGGACTATGAGTTCTCGCTGGAGAATCTCAACATCGACTGCTCCATGGACACCATCAACTTTGTGGTCCACATCGAGCACGTCTGCTACGGCAAGCTGTACCGCGTGCCCACCTTCAACCGGATGAATCTCTCCGAGGCCCTGATCTACTTCTTCAGCCACTACCAGTTCGGCATCGTGAGTGTGCGCAAGAGGGCGCTGGCCATCGGCTTCTGTCCGGGCCACGATGGAGGGTACTTCATGTACGACTGCCAGGAGAAGGACCATCCGCTGTTCCCCAAGCAGCAGGGCGCCTCCTACATGCTGCGCACCCGCCACCTCCAGGTGCTGCTCTACTGCCTCGTGGTCACCCTGAACGTGCCCTTCTACAACATCGACTTTAGCATCCACAAGGTGGAGATGCTGCGCGAGGGAGCCACCGTCGAGAACGCGGAAGAAGAGGAGGGCGGCGGTGGGCCTCCCGAGGAGGAGGGTCCAGAGTAGGCTGTAGCCGGAGCTGCAGCTTGAGGATGGGGAAGTGATGTTGGGTGCTCGTTGGGTCAGACGCTGAAGATTCAGTCAGTAAATATGATTTTGGAATATATATATCGACGCAAAATAGATTTAATAAAGCTTGAAAACTCTTTGGTAACTCTTACTGGCTGTGTTTATCATTATATAAATATTTTTATATTTTATAAGAAACGAAAAATAAAGTGCTTAGTTACTTCACATATTTTTCAGACCTTAATAGGGTTGAAAACCTTAAAACCGGCATTAAAATAGAGTTACTGGAATATGGTATATAGAATAAGAAAACAATTAAAGCTAAAGTACAATTAAACAATTAAAGAAAAGGGAAGGAATAAAGAGTTATATTGAACAATAATAATAATAATTCATAATATTGGTGATCCTCCCGTTTTGCTATTAATCAAAATCATTTTATTTTATGGTAGAGTTTTTCTTACATTTAATTTCCAATAACTTCTTGTGAAAATATTTTTTAATTAAGGTTTACCTACATGTCTTTCTCTCAGATGAATAATTCGAACTAAGTAAATACAAGATTATGAATTAAGTGCATAACAAAATTTAATTAATATTAGTTTTTCGGCAATTAAAATAGAATACAAATAATTAGATAAATTATATATTTTCAAAGTTCATATCCAATGAAACTAAATATTTATAATTTCAGTTTTAAAATGCATAACAATTGCTAATATTTTGTTAACCCAACTATATCTTCCAATTTAGTATATAAAGAAACTCAAACCAAATTATTATATATTCCCACAATAGCCAGTGACGAATGCCATTATCTTTTATTCAAGAATCGGTTTAAAATGGCTTTCTGGCCTTCCATCAAGAATCAAAGCAAACTTGCTTTATCCAAACTCTGACTAACCTTCTGGAATAAAACAGATGGAATCAAAAGCACACACTTCTCTCTTCCAAATCGAATTTTAATCGTGACTCTAAGAACTAAGCTAAACATTTAACAACAATCGGATGACGCATGGCCGGATGACTCAATTCCGGGTGACTTAATGCCGCAGACGACGCTGTTCCTCGCCCTGCCTGTAGTGATAGCCATCGGCGCGGAGCTCATGGGCGGGCTCGGCTTCCAGCTGCTCAGGGGTCTCCGCATCGGAGGGAGCCATGGGCTGCTGCACGTCCAGGATGTAAGGCATCTGCTCCTCGGTCGGCTGCTGTTGTTCCTGCTGCTGTTGCTGCTCCTGCATCTGGAGCTGCTGCATCTGCTCCTGGAACTGCTGGTAGGTGAGCTGCTGGTTCTGCTCGGCAATGGGAGCGGGAGGCAGGTAGCGCATGGCAGGCTGTGGCTCCTGCTGCTGCTGCTGCTGCAGCTGCTCCATGGCGGCTTCCTGGGGAGCCATCATCTCCATCTCCATCTGGGGCATCATCATGGGCTCGGTATCCATCTGGGGCTGGATCGGTGCTGGCGGCAGGTAGCGAGTGGCGGGCATGGCCTCCTCCGGCTGATCAACTGGAGCTGGTGGCGTCAGCAGGCTGCTGGGCATGGCCTCCATCTGGCCGTGTTCGTTCTCCCGCATGTACTCCACCTGCTCGGGCAGCTCACGCAGCTCCTGCTGCTCAATGCTCATGGAGACGGCTTGCTCCGGACGTGGGGGCGGCAGGTAACTGCTGCTGGGCAGGTGGGAGACATCTGCGGCGGCCAGGCAGGCGCACAGAGCAAGAGTCAGGCAGAAGGATTTCTGGGAAGATCGGATTTTAGGAGATATTAATTAATATAATAAATTTAATTAAAAATAAAATATTTTACTACGTTTTTTGTTTAAAAATGTTGAACTGAAAGTGTATAAAAAAAGAAATATTTTTAACAGAAAGAAAATCTAAAAAAATTCGAAAAGTATTTTATAATATTTAAAGATAAAGGAATTATTAAAAGTAAATTTATATTTATTTAGAAAGTCCAAGATGACTATATTAATTATAAAATCTATAATTCTTAAATTTCAAAATATTTGTTTTGATATTTAATCTTTTTAAACTTAGTTTTATCTCATATTTTGAAATATTCATATTTTTTAAATAATTATCTTTTATTACAAAAATGTATGATTTTCTAGTATAAAAATATTTTAAATTCGAATTTATCAAAAATATTTATCTTGGAATTATATTTTAAAAACTTCTTTTTTTGTAGCAAATTTTTATGATATCTTTTCAGCACTTATTTATATATTTTTAATAATTTTCTAGACTAGGATTTTTAAACGAATCAAAAAAGTTCTCAGGAAACAACACTTGACAAATATTATTCTCATAAAACTTCAAAAAATATATATTAATACCAGATCTTTATCACTTATTTTTCTTTCCGAATTAATGGTATATCCTTAGTCTCTTAGTTATCCTGTTTTTGGTACAATTTCCCTTTGCGGATGGATACTCACCATCTTGTTGGATGTTTGGCTGTGGAGCGTCTGATGTCGGCTGAGCTGGATGTGATGATATTTATACGAGCACAGCCTCCGAGGAGACCTTCAGCTGGCCCAGTCAATGGTCAAGGGGTTTAGGTAGTGGGCTCGGACAGTCGGGTTCCGTTATTTGCTCAGTCCATCGATTTGTCGCCGGTCTCTTGGTCTTGGTTTCGATTTTTGTTTTGGCGCATCTCGTCAAACAATCAAACAAACATTCGAGTATTCGAGCTGAATCATCGCCACTGGCCGCCAAGCCAGGCCAGGCCAAGCCAAGCACACCAAACCAATCCGATCCGATCCCAAGTCTCAATTGGACTCAGTTTAAGCCGCTTTTGGCTATTTGGTTACCCTTGCAGAGGGTAATTACCATTTTTGGGAGCCACAAGGAAGACGCCTCTTTAAAGTAAATAAATAAAGTCTATAAATAGTTTTTGTAAAAACAAGGGATGATATTTTGGTGTCTTGGGAAAATATTTATTTGGGATCTTAAAATAATAAGCTTTATTGACAATAATGAAATTTATAACCAGTAAGCCAAGTTTATGGTTAATTTTATTGTTATAGATCTATGTCAGAAAACGTTTACAGATTCTTTCTATTTATTATTAAAACTCTTTTATATTTTCTAGGTAACAAATATTACAATAAAAATTATGTGTATATTTATAGTATATAAAGTAGTGATTTATTTAATCTTTTAATTCAATTTTGATGTTTAAATAATGTTAACCAAAAACACAGAGAACTCTGAATTTTAGTAACTGAGAAGTTTTCTAAAATTGATTATTAGTAATAATTTATTACTTTAGTTTATTTTTTATGTAAACCTTTTAATTAATAATTTTCTAAAGAATATTAGAGTATTTAATATTCTTTATTAATATACTCCACTTTACTAATTTTTTAGCATTCGTTTTCACTTTTTTTCAGTCTTCACCTGCTGACAGGTGCCACTTGACGGGGCGTTTGACAATCTCAATTGCTTTTCAGATTCGCGGCTCGAGGCGTATAAACTGGAGCATGGAGAGGTTGGAGCATGGAGTTTGGAGCGTGGACATGGAGCCAAGGTTTACCCCGAATTCGATTTTCGCACGTCGCCTGTCTGACCTTCGCCGACGGATTTCACGGTCAATCGATGGGCCCAGCACCTGACCGGAGATGTCTCCGTGTCTCCGAGGGGCCTGACCGGAAAGGCAAACAAGCACTGAGGCAAAAAAAAAATTCCATGGCAACTTGTCATTTTTTTGGATTCTCTTAATTTGCATAAAAATAAATGCTCAATATTTGCTTTGCTTTTGTTTAATAGTTAGATTTATAAATTAATAATTAAGATATAACTCGCATGCCTTTAATTGTAAATTCTTCTAACATTTTAAATGTAATAATTTAAAGGCCTCTCCACAAGTTTAGTTCCAACTTAAACTCGAATAAAAAATCCTTTGAACTTGTTTCTATTAAAAATAGTGTAGAAATATATAAATAAAGCCTTCATCGGTTTCCTCCTGAAATACAGAAATTCAATGTAAGTTTGATATTGTTTAAAAGTGTTATATAAAAAAAAATTATATACATTATTCATTATATACTGTAGAACTATAAAAGTTTTAGACTTTCTTTATGAATAACATACCTCCCTTTTAAGCTCCCATATTATTATGATTAACTTAATGTTCAAAATATTGGAATTAGATTTAGGGATTGAGCTCAGTTCAATTCAGACTCAAATCCAGTTGTTTGGTTGTGGAAACTCAGCCGAGACCGAGAACAGTATTTCAAATTTTGTACGTTATTATTTCTGCCAAAATCTAGGTCGGAAAATAGTATGTTCCAGTGCTGGCATTGCGGGCATTAGAGGAGGGAGCTTGATACTAGGATTCCTTTGAAGGCGCATCTAGTTGGTGCATCTCCCGCAACTGTCTTTCCTTGTGATGGATAAACAGAATAATCAGACCTCCAGTCTGGACATTCCGCTGCGGAACTGGGCCGTGGAGGCAATGGAACCTCCACCCGGTGTTAGTTCTTTCAGTTCCTTGAACACCCGTAGGGACGGTCGCATTCAACGCCGAAATCCCCAGTTCGAGGATGAGCCGGCTCCGATAACTGCGCTCAGTAAGGATGTCGAGAATAAGAAATCCAAGAGTCCGCAGAAGCTAGCGAAAGCCAAGGATCGCAAGGTCGATGACAATGCCGGACCAGGGACCTCGAGCAAGGCTACAAAGGACTTGTCGGGATAGCGATGGAAGTCCCAGAGAGAGGTCAACTTCCTGATAAGCTTATGAAGCCATTGACCTTCCCGTTCACAGACTGCTCTGCCGGCAAGAGTGGCTTCAAAATTTGACCAGATACGACCTTCTGAGCTCTGCAGTATGTGGCCTCCACTGAATATCCATCAAGCAGCCGATACCAAAATTTTAACGTACTGATTGGTTACATTTTATTAAAGAACTTAATCGGAATAATCATACTAAAGTCTTTTTTTGTGAAAATAAGATTATTTGTGTTTGGTAAATAAAATACAATAACTGGCTAAAGAATTCATGGAAGCTATCTAAATACAATCACCCGAAATGGCATACTTCTAGGCTTCATCATTAGTTCCCATAATATGCTTTCAACTGTACGTTGCCTACTTTTCTGGCGGTTCAATCTTTTGGCTTGGAGAGGGGCTTGTCGTAAATTATTCAAGTTATGCAGATGTGATTTAGTTAGGTTATTCCACGAGTTTATCGAAAGCATCTTTAGGTTGTATATTTTAAATGCAAGATAATCAGAGCATTAAAAAGCATTTAGATTTATTTTAAAAAGACCAATTAAATTGTATTAATTTCGTCTATAAATAAATTGTTAATTTAATCAGAAATATAAAGTAATTCTATTTTCCACAATACAAATATTTGCTGTAAAGGCAACCCTTGCCTTTTCTGTCCTTCAGTTAAAGTTAAACAATCGAAGCAACACGGCTACAATTGTAACTCACAAATAACACACAAATATTTTTTGCATTTGTTTCTCAATTCTCTTTGGTTATTAGGGAGTAAAAATTTTAGATTTAAACAAATTTAAACCGATTATTCTTAAATTGCCCGTTCGAGAAGCCCACTTGCTTCTTTCAATTCTTTTCCCAACTCAACCAGAGAGATCACTGAGAAGCGAATCATGTCATCTCAAGTTGGCGGACGGGACAGCAGCTGTGGCTCCAGCGGCAATGACGACCGGATGACCGTGGATCCTACAGAGAACAACTTTGCCCTGGAGCTGAAGCCGGCTCCCAAGCAGACCTGCATTCCGATGCACCAGCGCCTTACCACCTCGGAGACCCAGTAAGAAGTCTTAGGCCTTCAAAAGAGACGCAATATTAACCACTTTTAATATTTCCCCACAGCGTCTTCCAGCGTGATGTGGATTACGAGGTGCCGGACAAGTCCTGGTCGGTCCTTTACCTTGGAGCCACCAAGGAGAAGGCCCTGAAGTAGCCGTGCTCAAGAGCAATGAATTCACATCCCAGATGAGCAGTTCCGCTCCCTCCGCCTCGCCACAGTACATCCTGCATTCCAGTTGATATCGATTTCCTGCAAACACAATGGCCGCCGCACTCACTGATTGAGTCCTTCGCCACCGCATCACTCAGTCATCCATCAGACGTCGCGAAATGTTATATAAAATTTAAATTCGCCCTCGTGCCAGTGCATATATCATTGGGCTTTTATTACTTTTGTGTGTGGGTGCTGGCTCTGGCTGCTGCTGTCTGCTTGCTGCTTGCAATTGATGGTGAGGCGTACGATTGTGATTAATGGAAACGCCGTCATTGAGCCCGATCCCCGGCGCTTCAGATGCTCGCTTTATGTATGCATAACGATCGCGAGAGCGATCCATGATGTCATATTCATTGAGCCAAGATTGCTCTTGAGAAGTGTCAACCGAGACACTTCTATCTAAAGCGGAAATAATGGCTTAATGAGACAAATGACGCGACGCTGACACTGGTGACACATCCAACCCATCTGACATCTTCGTAATACCCAAACGTGTGAAATTCGTCGCGAAATTTATGCTTAATTTTGGCAATCGCATATTGTCTCCGATGTCAATGTCAGAGCTTTGATAAATTTTTCGGGAATTGTTTTGGCATGAAATGATACGATTTATCATGTCAATGAATAATTTTATAATTTATCAAAGGGTTTATCTTTTCAAAGCTTTTAGATCATTATTTTTGAAGGGGAAGCACCCAGCCAAAAATTCATTTTTAGTTATAGAAGTGTAAGTGGGAGATAATCTTTAACTCTTTAAATTATTATATTACAAAATACCACTTTAATAATAATACGCTTAGTAAAAACTTAAAAAAAATTAAATGCATTATTTATTATTTTTTATTGTATTATTAAACACAAAATGTTTAAACACTTAAATTATTTTACAAAATTGCCACAAGACCTATTAATGCAAACTTCATAACAACAAGAACTTGTTGAATAAAATCTATTAAATAAATAACTTTTTCAAGAGTTCTTTAAGGTTGATTTCCCCTTTACATGGTTGATAAAGTTATTGGCTGTTTAAAATTAATGTTAAGGCAACTAAATTTAAACTGTATAATATAATGCAAATATGATTAAAAGGAATATTCCTAAGTTTTAGAGAATTACGCTTTGTACTAATTAAGTACAATACCTTGACTAATAATAACTAATATTTGTTAATTTATTATTAAATTAAACTCTTCAAATATTTTTATAAAAGGCCCACTAAACCTTATATTACAAAATTAATAATAACATAATCTTATTAAATAAAATCCATTAACTAAATAAAGAGAAATCTAACCTTTATCAATAGTTCTTTAAAAACGGTTTCCCGTGCTAGGAGTTATTAAATGTATTACCTATTTAACATTAATTTTAAAGATACTAATTACAAAATGTATGATAAAAAGAATTATCCTTTCAAAAGACTAAATCCAAGACCTAAAAAAAACTACTTCACCTTGCTTAAAAGCAACATTCCTGAGCTAAATACTTGTTAGCTTTAACTAAGTTTAGTTTACTTATTTTTAAACCTCCAATACAAGTGCCAATTTTGGTTAACACGCTCAACTAAACTCTTGAGGCTTCCTCCTCTGTAAATTTATGGTCTGTCTGCGTTTGAAAATAGCTCCGAAAATAGCTTTCTTCCAAGCATGCCAAAATCTGTTTGTCTGCTCGTTAGCATATCTGCAGACTGAATATTTTGGCACTGCCCGCAGATGGGTGGACTCGCAGATACACTCTCGCACTCCGAGTTCACTCTGTGGGCCAGATGTCAGTTCAAAACCCCATCTGAAGTGTCTGACCCAGATAATTTATTTTGTCGGCAGCTGGATATGTATGTGTATAGAGATACTACCCTTTCGGGATGAAAATCTTTAAATGGGGTTAACATAATATTGAAGTAAGCAAGTGCAAGACTGCAACTGAGATTAGATAGGGCTGTATTTATTTTAAGACAATTAAATAATTTCACAATGTTTCCCATAGTTTTTGTAACCTTGAGTGCCAATCAAAAAACTTATTCGCAAACAGTGCCTCATTTCCGCTCAGAATTTCTGTTTGTTTGCTGCATATTTTTCGCATTGCAAGTGTACTTTATAAATGGTCCTCTGACCATTTCGATGAAAGTGGCAGTGACATCAGTTGGCTGTAAGCTATATCAAGAACATTAATACTATAGAGAGATCGGCAATTAAGGGGGAAATTTATCGAAACTATTAAGGCGCCTGCAGGCGACACACTCGAAGTTCGTGCAAAATAATAATTTAGTGGCAAATATTTGGCAAAATTCATGGCATGAACTCTGGGTCTTTGTAAATGCGATATTTGTGCATTTATGTTTGCCACAAGATGTGGCCGGTTTGTTGCTGCGTTCTAATTGAAATGGACCACAAAATTGCTTAGAAGATGTTTGTGTGTGCGGCATGCCGCAAACTTCAAAGTTTCGCTCTCCGTTGGTCGCCTCTGATTGATGTCCATGATTGATGATGGAGTGGCACCTAAACCGCTGCCGCCGTCGCCACCAGAGCTTTTCGTTTATTTTTCTTGGGTTTCGGCGCTTGGGTTCTTCGGTTCCTCGCCAATTTGATACAATTGAACTTTGTCGGGCGTCCACACACATTGAATTCTTGCCATACATTTTTGCGTAATTTGCATAAAAGATATTGGCAAGCTCAAAGTCCAAAGTGCCAAAGTCGCCTGGTAGTGTTTTCATTTCCCCCTTCTTATATGAGTTTCTTTTTTATTTTTCTCTTATGCGGTAAAATCTCACATTTCCATAAGGCAAACATGAGCATAAGCATAAAATTAAATATGCACGAGAATTGGCAGAGCCATCGAGGCAACGCCAACTGCACTTGCAACAATTTGAGCTGTACACACTGAGAGGAAAATGGGATAAAATTAATTTACATATAATTTAGAGACAAAAAATAAATAAAATAATTCTGTATAGGGATTTTTCTGAATTTTTTAACCCGAGATATATATTCCAAGGCGAGACAGTCTTTTTTAAACCCAAGAAATGCTTTGGTAATTTTATTATAAATGGAGTTAGAACCTTCCTATATTTTTTTAGCTTTGCTAAATATTTATTTAAATATGTTCCGTTCTTTAAATTCATACTTAAAGTTACTTAAAGCAAAAAAATAAATCAAATAATTTCACAACTACTATTTTAATCATTTTCTAAACCGATATCTCTCCTTTGAAATTTTATTAAAAAAGGTTATGACCTTCTCATATTTTTTTAGGTTTGCTAAATATTTCCAAAAACTGTTTAATTATTAAACACCTCCAAAAAAAAGCTTAATTACTTGCTTAAAAACATTTTCTTTCCCTCAGTGCCAAGTGATTGGCTAAAGGGGGACTGTTTCGGGTTAAGCGGTTGCCTTTTGCTCTGGCCAAATTTCGCTTCACTTGTTGTGGTTGTAATTGCTGCCGTTTCTCAGGCGACCTTTTGGTGGTAAAGGGGGGGACATCGGGGGTGGTTTGGTATCTGTCATTGACATGGATGGCCGTCGTGGTTCGTGCCTGCAGCCCAAATGCGTTTTGCATAATTTTAAAGCCTCTTTAAAGCAGCGAAATGCCATTACGGGTTGCGATTTTGTGACTATTTTGTTTTTTTTTTTTCGAGGACAAATTGAATTTCACTCTTGGCTGCACATGGCGGAAAATGCAGAAAGAGAGTGAGAGATTTTCCATTTCCCATGCGGCGTATACGTGTTATTTGGCATTCGCAAAGCGCGAAATAATATTGATCAATTTCTATGCCAATTAGGGAAAAATTGATTAATTAACCCAAGTCAGTGAGTTTGAAATATATTTATAGGGCAAAATGTTAATCAATTACTGCCGATGGCAGGATAAAAGGCTTATGGCTTGAATCTGTCGATAGCTCTGTCAATTATTCCCATGATTTGTGGTCTTAATGAAAACGTAAAAACTGTATTCTAAACACCATATCCAGAATGAATCATGGCTGCTGAATATTTACAGGTGATTCAGTTGGCTTTTATAGGTTTCTGCCTGTTCGCATATCGGATAAGGATGGCTGACAGATGATTCAGATATCTCTGACTGAGTCAGAGTAGTTTTCAGTTCTTTTTTTACAAAATTATAATACTATCATTGATATTTTTTTTTTGGGGAATCAAACACAACAAATGACTTTGCCTAATTGAACTTGAACTTGATGTTAAGTGACAGCAATTGAAATATCTTAATTCCGAAGCCAAAATTTGGGTCAATTCCGAGCTGAAAATTCTTGGAATGCAAAACAAGTGTATAATTCTACTAATTAATCGCGTAATACGATACCCAGAGCCAAAAATACGCCGAAATCAATTTATCAAAAGTTGCGTAATATTTTTTTGGCTGAATATTTTGAATATGCATGAGGCCAGAAACAATTTTGTACTAAACGACGGCCTGTAAATGAAGCTTTATGCTTGAATATATTGAAAATCGATTAGTGCAAAGTGAACAGGAAAATCAACAAAATGGAAATGACAACGCCAGACAACGTGGCTCTGGGAACTGCTGGCCACGCACATAATTCTTGAGGCCTCTGGGGCAAGTGCACTTGGAATAAAAACTACGTACTTGGACTTAATTAAAGCTTACTTATATTTTATAGAAAATATTGAGTAAAGTACAAATGATCTCTATTTTAAATATATTTAAAATTGTTTCTCTGATTCCCTTTAAAACCTGCATTTAATTATATTTTTCTCTGCATCAACCCGCCACCATCAATGACAAAGTTTTGTCCACCGCCGGGGGACAGGTTGCAGTGGCCAGTAACTAGTGACCAGTGACCACTGACCACCATCATCATCATCGCCTTCACTTCACTTCACCATTGCCATCGCCATCGGTGGCTGGCCAACAAGTTGTCTTCAATTAGCGCCAATCGCAGCTCAACAGCGAAAAGCAATTAAGTCACTTCACCGACTTGGGGGTTCTGCTTGCTGCCTGAAGCTTATCAAATATTTTTTTAATTGAAAACTTATTATTGGGAAAGTATCCCAAACTTGGTTATCAGCCAGAGTCAGAGTTATGTTATAAGCTTATTTGCATAATTGGAAACACGTTAGCACCGATCTCTCTCCCTCTGGGAAATTTGCATAGTGCATTACTCACTTTGCCAGTTGGATGGATGATTCATGACTCGTGTGGCCTTCAGTTATATATATCCCTTGATTTCCAGAGGCTAACTGGACCGGCAATAAACATCTTTGGAATCTGCTGCGTTTATTGAGCAATTGTCTTGAAGAGCAAGTGCAGGCAAGCCTGCTGCATATTTTCGCATTTAAGTTCGCTCCACACGCACCCAACATGTTTATTATTATACAATTTTATGATCGGTTCGTATTCTCGATTTCGATATTTTTCACATTCTCAGATTTGGGGTTTTGCATTTGTGCCGATCATTCGGGACCGAATAGTTGCTCTTAGTGGAGCATAGCCAGACGCAAATCCCGAAGCACACTGACACATGTTGCGCCTGCCGGTCTTTTGCGTTTATATATATTTTATTCGTGTACGTATATATATAGGATATAGCCGAAATGTGCGAAAAATGAAATTCATTTGCTACATCTGGCATTTGTAACGGAGAGGAAACTGCGGCGGGGATCATTTGTCTGGTTTAATTTGCTAAACAGTTGTGGAAAGGTTTAGGGGAATTCTTTGTATTATGTTTCCGTTTAGAAATTAAATATTTATCTTCAACAATTTAAATACTTTTTTAAATTTTATTAAAATGATTAGATTTTAACATAGATCCTCTTTTATTTTTATGTAATATTATTTAAGTTATATTCAAATATTGTAAATGTTTTACAATTTATAAATACAAAATAAGGTTGAAATTTGAGTTAATATTATATAGGTATATACCGGATTAAATCTCTAACTCTTTTAATATAAAACTATGCATTAAATAGACTTTTTTTAATTTTAAAAAATTTAACTAATAATTTAATCCAGGAAGGAGCAGAATATATTCATAATCACAATATATATATTTTATTGATGCACTTTATTGCACTTTCTCCACATTTTTTCTCTTAGTAAATTTTACCCTAAAATTCGGAGGTGTTACACATTTTTAAATTTTTTTAAAGAATTTTATTCTGACACTGACACGAGCTGAGTGCTACTCCCGGGTCCACGTGCTGCGACCCCTTCGATGGGTCAATGTCGTCCCAGAAATGACGCTCCTCCGCTCCACTCCCCATGTGTTTGCTTAGGCGGCTGAACAAATCTTTAAATTGCCATAAATTACAAGAATTAGGGGCATAATATTAGATACGGCTGCCAAAGTTGCGCAAACATTCGCCGGAGTCAAGTGCAGAGTGTCGATGGACGGTCGATGGCGGACGGAGAATGGAACGGAATTAATGGGTCTGCCCTTTGATGGCCCCCGAAGAGTTGAGCTATCGAATAAATCATGACTGACCTTCCCCCAGTGCCATTCCCTCCGGTTCTGGTCTGGCCTGGTCCGAGTGTCAGTCTGAGTCTCAGTCCCCCGAGATCGGACTTTTATTTGAATTTTTCCGGGTGTTAATGGCCAGCGAAACATTTGGACAAAGCCGTTTCTATTCCTATATAAATATCGTAACTATTTGGTGATTAAATATCGTCTGATTTTTATTACTATTACACAAAGAGAAATCGAAGTTTGTTGAAGAGTTTTTGTTATTTTTTTGTTACCAAAATATACTTATTTTATTTTGAAAGGGGATCCCTAGATGAGGAAATATTTCTTAAGTATATTTTACAGTATCTAAAAAGGAAGCGTTTCCTTAAATTTTATACTGTTTTTTGGATTTGATATTTAAGTTTTTTTTTACTTTCTAAAAATAATTTCTTACAAAAAATTAAAGGAATTTCTTTTTTATTATACTTCTTCTGATCTCTATCAACTATTTTACAACTTTATAATTAAATAAGAACAAATATATTCCAACTGAGAACCATTTCCCCATTTTCTGTAACCTTGTGACACTTTTCTTTCGTGATTTCACAATTTAAGAAATAATAATAATTCACTTAGACTTATGAGCTTGTTGCTAATAAAATGGGAGGCATACTTGCACTTTTTTTCGGGGTGTATAATCGTAATATTACACGAATGCCGATGTTTATGCACGGATTTTTTGGGCCAGCTGCCGCACATGTTGCCAGCGAGGCGCCACCCACTCAATGCCAATGTCCAGAGCAGATGGTGGCACGGACATAGGCACTGGCACACCCACCCACCCACAGCCACACCCACCCACACACACCATGCACACGCACAGCCGATTCTATTTCCATTTGGATGTCATCTCTATTTTTAGGCTGCCCGGAGGGAGATCGCCCTGTGTGGCACGATGGCGGGGCAACTCTTTCGCGTATCATAAATTAATCTATTTCGAATCGAAAACTATACCCAAACGCGCAAATTATGATCCATTTGTCTTCGGGCGCGCTTTTCATAATTTCTCTAATTACGAATATATTCCATTGTTTACAAAATTTGTCTGTTCGCGTTTCCCGAGCGGCACACACACATTTCCTTGAGTGTGCGCTCAATTTGCTGTGCGCTGTGTAAACATTCCGCTTTTTGTTTATCAGCTCGCAAAGTGCAGCGGATTAATAAGCGTCAATTGGGGCACTTGCCTCGCTACTTGCCCCAAAATTTCATTCGTTTTTGTTGTTTTTTTTAGGTACAATGTATGCAAATGTTGCTCCTGGCCCACATTGTTGTTGGCTAAGGTTGCACTTGTTGATGCGGCAGCTACTTGAGTTACTTTTTATTATGGCCGCTGTTGTGTTTGGAGCTATATATGGTGATGTTGCTTTTTAGTTTGATATTTTTGTGTTTCAATCATCAAAAGCAACTGTTGAATATTTTCTAAAACTTAATAAATCTTATTCCTCGAAAACATTTATAACTTTTTATTAGCATTTAAAAATGTACCTCTTTATTTTCTTCAAATAAAAAATACAATTTGTGTCATAGTACTGAATCTGTGTATATGGCCACACTGGTCATCTTTCTAATTATATCTCTTTACTCACATTATTAGGGATTTTCTTAAATAAATATAGGTTTTATTCTTGGCGTAGGTTTGATATTTTAATAGCATCTCTCTCTTTATTTTCTTAAAACAAAAATTACAATTTTGGTCATAGTACTGAACTTTGTACATATATGATTATGGCCACACTGGTCATCTTTCTAATTATTCCTCTTTACTCACATTATTAGGGATTTTCTTAAACAAATATAGATTATATTCTTGGCGTAGGTTTGATATTTTAATAGCATTTTTCTCACAGCAAACATTCACATAATAAAAAAATCCCATTTAGCGCAAAATCCATCAAAAAACCAATGAGTAATATTTTAAAAATATTTTTTCTAAAGCCATGACAATATATTCTTGAAACAATTAAATTTTCTTGTTCACATTCGAATTGAAATTAAACAAAAAAATGGTCAAGGTTGGACCTGTTGATGTTGCTGGAATTTTTAACATTGTTATAGCAGCTCATGTTGCTAATATTGTTATTGAATTTGATTTTTGTTTGCTACCAGTTTTGGAGGGTCTGCTATTGTTACAGCTTGTAATGTTGTTAACGTTACTGATTTGCTGTTAATGTTACAAGCGCTTGTTGCTCTTAGTATGTTTGCTGCTTCTTTTGCTATTCCTTATGCTGTTTTTACTGTCCCTGCTATTGCTTCTACCGTTATAGCTTCAGCTATTATTGCTATTGCTGTTATTCTTGTACATATGTATGTATGTTTCTGCTCTTAAGGCTGTTAACTCACGATTGTTATGTTGCTACTGTTACTGCTATTCAAGTTGCTGATGTTAATATAGCTATTGTTGTTATTGCATGCTACTGTTGATGTTGCTGAAGTGGCTACTGTATTTCTGTGCCCATGTAAATGTTGCTGTTGATGTTGCTAATGCTGTTATTGTTGTTTCCACTCTTGATACAATGTTGCTGCTGTTTTATTATTGTTACCAGCAAGCAACAAGTTGCCGAAACTTAAGAGCTTTTCCAGGGAAAGTGGGAGGAACTGCTCTTCTTTTCTCAATTAAATTCGCTGCAGATTTTCCCACGGAAAACTCTGACACACTGCAATATGCAAATTTCACCAGACTCGGCTATGAGTAAGCCCTCGTACTATAAAGCCCACCGATCTACGTAATTGTTTATAAATATGGGCGGCGCAGGCCGTCGGCAGACAGATGGCGTCATTTGTTTGCGTTGAATGTGGTCAAGAATTTGTAGTTTTTTTTCTCTGAACCGTTGTGAACCATTTTAGGTTGACTAAGCCGCAGAAGGTAAACAAAACGAAAGTTCTCCGTTGGGCAAGAAATGGATATTTGAAACATATACATAACATATATTCGGTTTTTCACTATTTTCACTGCGAGACGGGATGGGACGCACCCGTTGCGCCCATAAATTAACTGGGCCAAGCACTCTGATCTCATGCAAAAAGTCAGCGGCCATAAATTCAAATGTCTTTATAAATAAGCAAAACGCGAGCGGCGGCTGAAGCAAACCCCAGAGCAAACACTAAAATAAAATCAACTGTATAAATTATAAATCAGGCATCACCATTGCCAATTAAAAGGGGCCAGGCATCTAATGAAAAAAACAACTTAAATTAGCGCCGGAGCACACTTCAAATCAAAAGCGCGCCAAACTTCGCTCGGAAACATGTTGCGAAGAGGCGAGCGCAACATGTGCCCGAGTAAAGCCGGTAATTTTGCAAATAGAGAGCGACTCTCTCTCACTTTTATGATGTTACGGGACAGAGATAAGAGTTTGTCATGTTTACGCTTCTCCCTACATGGAAAAAAATATCAGAGGCTTTGAATATTTTAATTAGTTTTAAAATTATTACAGCTAAGTTTGTAACATGATTATTTTTTACAATATAAGTTTAAGTATACGGTGAAACTTTGTGAATACAAAAGGTACATATTTTATTTTCTACTTGTTATAAAAATTAAATATATAAATAAAAGCGGTACAAAAAGAGTTATGTTTTACACAATAGTTTCGATGCCAAAAAGTAGTCTATGGTTTTTGATAACTGAGTTTCTGGTAATAATATGATAAGGTAATGCAAATATACATTTTTATTCGCTTATCGTATAACAGTTAAAGTTAAAAACTTTTCCACAAATTGTTTTACTTTTAGCTAAACATATTTTAGTATAATAAAAAAGCGGTAAAAAAAAGAGTTATGTGTTACACAATAGTTTCGATGCCAAAAAGTAGGCTATGGTTTTTGGTAACTGAGTTTCTGGTAATAATGTGTTCGGGTAATGAAAATATACATTTTTATTCGCTTATC
Organism: Drosophila asahinai; assembly: GCA_008042795.1. NCBI lineage: Eukaryota > Metazoa > Arthropoda > Insecta > Diptera > Drosophilidae > Drosophila > Drosophila asahinai. The sequence continues at coordinate 138,770 of VNJZ01011630.1, forward strand.
GTACAACAGTTAAAATGAAAAACTTGCCCACAAATTGTTTTACTTTGAGCTAAACATATTTTAAAATATTTAATTTGAGGCCTAATATATCTTAAAGCCTCAATTTAGGCTTTTTGATTATTTAGTTTAATTTAATTTTTTGATTTCCTTGCTTCTCAGTATTTATTTATTAAGCAGGCATTAGTTAAGTATTTTTTTCGGTGCATCTCCCTCTTGGCAACAACAGCATCACGACGTCACAACAGAGCAAGCGAGGAGAGAGAGGAAAGAGCATAGCGGAGCGGAGCAGCAAGCCGGCGGCACTCGAGCTTTGCGCTCGGTTTTTTGGCGATTGGCAGTCGCCAGCTCCCAGTCGCCGCCAGTCGCAATTTTCCGGTCGTGGCGAACAGACGCGCTTCTCATCGCTCCGTCGAGACACCGAACTGTCGGCCGTTAGAAGTAGCAAATAGTGGCCAATAACGAATAATAGCATCTCTTAGCCCCGAAACTCCGAACGACTTGACCGCAACAACAAGTGCGATTGTTTCATTTTCATAGTGCAACTCGGTCGCCGGTCGACTCTCCTCTTGGCAGGTGTTGTTACAGGTGAAATTTCGCGTTGTCGCTACGATTTCGAGAGTGCCCGCGCCAAAAAATCCCGCTAATTGGCTTGATTTTCGGCCCAACATATAAATATCAAGTTTCAATATTCGCCAACTGTCAGTTGCGGAAACACGTATATATATCCGGACGTAGAATATATATACTGTATCCACCCATCCATCCAGCGCGAAGTGAGGCTCTGCCTATTTGCATTTCAAATTGTTTGCACTCTCGACAGCAAGAAAAGGTAAGAAGTGGCTAAGTGGAAATCAAACAAGAAGTGGAACAATTAACTCGCGCAATTTTCAATTCGATTTCTGGATATTCTTTCGATATTTGCATAACGTGATGGGAATATACATATATCCATCTGTGTACTTGTGTGCCCCTGTAGAATATTTTTTCGCCCATTTCCTTTGGCCGCATAAATTATCCCGGTCTCGCGTGATGTTCTATTCTATTCGGGCACAATTCTAATTAAGTGCTGAGACCTGCCCCAATGATGTTGCCACTCCCACGACCCTTTGGCTTCACCTCTGACCCTTGGGTTTTGTTACACGTAAAGAAAGTTATCAATGTTGCGAAGTTGAAAGGTTTCTGGAAGGGTTTTAGGTTTCAATAATATTTTATAGAAGAAATGGTGTGATTTTTAATCCAATCTTAATTTTTCTAGACAGTTTTAATGTGTCACTGTGATATTTTTATTGATTAGCTAAAAATACATTTTTTATTAGCTAAAAATATCACCTGAACTTGTTAAATCAGCAAAGTGATAAGACGGCGATAGGAGATAATTGTTATGAAAGAATACACAATTGTTATGTATTATTTATTTCATGTTTATCCTGGTTTCTTTTATCTAAACTTAGCATATTTAATCAGCTTTTTTCAAGTGATAAAAGTAATCTAAAAATGTAATAAGTCTTAAACAAAATCATCCATCATTAAATGTTACTCAATCGCTATTTATTGATGTCGTTAACCTACTTTTGATATGCCAAAAAAGTACTATGTTATTGCCATTTATTAGCTAAAGTTATAATTATGATATACTAAAAATATCCATATTTTTAAAACCTTTTATGATAACTTACAAAAATATTCTGTCGAAAATTACAACATTTGTTAGATCTGTTATTTTTTTGCATGATATTATTGTAAGTATTAGATATTCCTGCAGTTGCTAGATTCCAAATTAATAATCATATATTAAATCAAAAATCTTAAATAATAAATAGCAAAAAAAGAACTATGCTGTGCTAAAAATACTCAACCAACATTAAATTAAATAAAATGTCATAATGATAAGCTACCAGAGATATGAGGTAGCTTTGAACTTTCTTACCAAAAACTGATTACCAAATTTTGTTGACACTTTTTGTCACCGTGCAGTTTTGGTTGCTTTTTGCCGCCTCTTCAACGCCGTTTTTATTGCCTTTTACTTTTCTTTTTTTGCTATCTGAGCTCTTGTTGGAATTGTTAACAAAACTGTAGATTTATGCAGTAGATTAGCTCGTCAACGCCGCGAAGCGAAGGCCAAAGGACATGCTCTCCTCTCCAAAAGGGCCAAATCCGCTTATTAATGAGCTGTCACAGGACAGTGGGATTTAAGGGGGGGCTGAGGGTTAAGGAGGCGTGGCTCCGGTCACTCTTGGTCATCAATTAACGTTAATGCGGCAACGTCGTCAGTGCTGCTGGCTGCTCGCCTAAATGTCCTTGCCACACTTTTGTCAATCAAATGAGTTTTTTCTGTATTTTTTGATTTCTTCTTATTTCGTTTTTACTTTTGCGAGTCGTGCGAATGCATTTCATATTCATAAAAGTTGTCAAGTCGATGTGAGTGAGTGAGTGTGACTAAGCCGACAACTTACCAACGAGCCAAGAAATAATAATCGTTAAAATCGATTTGTATTTTTTTTGGAGGTGGGGAGGGAGGGAGCCGAGCGGTGATGACCTTCAACGGAGCAGCCTGCTCATGCTGCTCCTCCTCCGCGAAGGAGATTTAAGCCAAATGCACGAATCGCTTTTTCGAGGGTCATAAATAAAAAGGCGAGCCGAATGGACCCTGACACTCCGCTCCAATCCCCCGCTCCTCGGAGCTGCCCCCGGCTTATGCCACTCAGGTGCCCGACATGGCGCATATTTTTAGACGTTTAGCAGAACACACTAAAAATACATTGCTTTCTTCAGCAAAAACCAAAAACAGAAAAAAGAAGAAACAAAAATTGGACAAAAATAAAAACCCAGAAGGAACGACCGAAAAATATCCCACAAAAAAGGGAAAACAAAGCCCTGCACTCAGAACCGACAGAAATTCGCGGTGGGGATATCATAAAATGCCGAAATGCAGAAAAAGGAACCGAAATACAAGAAAATAGACATTAGCCAAGCACAAAAACAAAAAAAAACAAAAAGATGCTGAGGCAGAGAAGCGTGGAGTTTAGATATTGATAGTTGTTCGAATGGGGATTACCCTGGAGTAAATAATCATGAGTAAATTTATGTATACGTCAAATGAGTTATTCTTCAAAATATCATTAAGATTTTGACTAACTTTATTTAGTAACTTTAAATTTATTGAAATACAGTAATATTCCCTCTACAAAATTTAAATAAATAAATTTAAGTAATCAACGTATTATTATTTTCATATTAATATTTTTAAAATATTTTTAATAACTAGCTATTTGTCAGTTTTTTTAATGACGAAAATTATACAATTTCTTTTACAAGATTTAATCTCGCTATTTTGATTACTTTTTTGAAGAACAAGTAATGACGGTAATTATATTATAATATAAAGATATAACATTTATTATGTGAATTTTAAAGACAAAATTAAGTGATTTAAAAAGATTTAAATATGGTAATTAGCTGATTGTTAACATCTGATTAAATATAGTATTGTTTATAAGGAATTATAGTTATTCGTGTTTTAAGGAATATTAGTTCTTGGGAGGTTATAAATTATTCTGAAATAACCTAACACAGAAATATCATAGTAAAGTCAAAACTTAAAAAATAAAAAAATAAGACAAAACCTAATTAAGTTGAGTTTTCTTACTAAGAGATAAAAGTATAAACCACAAATCCCCTTGGATCGTTAAAAAACTAGCTCAGAATCTCATTTGGCTCTTCACTGAGACAAAAAATGATAAACTTTCCAGTTTAGTAGGTGTGTGTGTGTATGTGTGTGTAGGGGATGTGAGAATGAGAGACGGAGGAAAAAGCATAACAAAAAAATAAAGAAGAGCGACAAAAAAAGGACAGAAAAAACATTTGGCAAGAGCATAAAAATAAAAATGAAATAAAATGGCATAAAAAATGCAACAGTTCAGTGAGATAAACACGAAAAAGCCAAGGTGGAAAAGGCGGGGAGAATCCGCCGGAAGGGGGCAAGGTGGAAAGGAGCAAAGGAAGATGCTAAGGAAGAGCCCGAGGAAGCTGCAGCATTTAGACCGAAAGAAGGCAGGAGAGTGGAGGGACAAAAAATGGGCCAGTAGCTTGGATTTCAGGCACACTAAAAACACCAGCACACACACGTGGACACACCTTGCCGAATTTTAAATGAGTCAGCTAACGTTTCAGGTGAATTAAGGCAGGTGAAGGCTAGGGGGCTTTCGAGGAGGGCTTCGAGGCGGCTTTCGAGTAGGTTTCACGGAGGTGGATCCTTCAATAAATGTCCAGTTGTCCGGCTTTTGCTGCTGCTACCAGTTCTGCCGCCCGCTTCCGTTGCTACTTCGTTTTTTGGCCAACTTTGGGGGCCCGGCTTCGACACTTGGCACGGTTTTAATGCCCTGCCCAAGGTTAACACGAACAAGCACTGTGGAAAAATATGAAGTAAATTAATCAATAAATATACATAAATAACAACTGAAAAAGCAACATTTAAAAACAAAAATATAATTAAAAACTTTTTTTAAGAAAAGATAATAATAATATTTAAATAATGTTTTAAAGGCTTGCCTTTTATTTAATATTTAAAGCCAAGTATTAAATTAAATTATATTAAATAATCTTTATAAAATTATGTATATGTTTTATATTATAAGTTCTAAAGGAGTCGTAAATTAATCAAGCAAAGAGTAATCTTCAAAAAGTAATTAAAAATAATGTTTGGAATTACTTAGTTTTATGAACTTAAATACATTCTCTATTTTAAATATTTCTAGAGTATATTGGGTAATGAATATATTGTACTTATATTCATATATTTTTGATTTAAAATTCAGAAATAGTTGATTAAATGCAATATTCTTTTAAAGCACAGCGTTTTTCAGTCTTGGAAATATATTTTTTTTAACTACTAGCCTGTTTACTATATCACCTTGATCAATAATATTTTTAGATAAAAAAAATTTAAGCATAAAACTTTAAAAGTTTCAAATTTATGTAATTAAATAGATTTTTCTCGGTGCATTTACACAAAAAAAAAAAAGAAACACCCTAGCATAATGAAGAAGAAGCGGCTAAAGCCGGCAAATAGAAATGAAGAAATACAAATTGTATAAAAAACGGTGGGGGTGTGTGTGTGTGTGGAGGGTAGGGGGAAGGTTGGTAAATGTGGCACAGAGATAAAAGCGTAAATAGAACTGAGGCACGAAAATTTTTCAAATTACCAGCAAAGAGGTTGAGGCAGGGCGTGTTTTCTTCTCTTTTTTTTTTCAACTGTCCCTGTTTCTGTGTGTGTGAACTTATTGAAAGTGCGAACACACACGCAGGTGAAAATGCCCATGCATATGTATGTATGAGTGTGGGTGGGGGTGGGGGTGGGGGTGGGGGTGAAGAGCATACATCCTGCCAAGCGACCGCAGTTTAAACAAACTGCTTGGCCTGCCCATGTCCATGCTCGATATGCCACCACTCTACGCCACTACGTCACAAGCGCTCAGAAACCTTACTGGCTATGCCATGTGGAAAAGTTGTCACCTTTCTCCATACCCATTCAGTTTTATTTTTCCCCCTCCACCTACCCCTCGTTTTCCTTGTCGTTTAGTACACAGAAAAATATTATTAAGAGGGTTTCTTTTCAGTAACTTCTCCCTTGTCTTAAAAGACTTTTTAGGATAATTATTATATTTTTCCCTCTTATTTCTTGCTTAATTTTGTAGACTTAATATTTTCCATAAATTGCAAATTTTATATCATCCTTTTCTATATTTAAAAAAAAGAATAATTAAAATTTTAAGGCAGTCTTTTGATGATTATAAAATAAAATGTATCATAAAATATAACAAAACAAATATTTAATTCCAAGCTAAAAGTGTTTCTCACATTTTATTAAAACATAAACCGATAATCAAAGCAAAACCTCTCTCTTTCGCCACACTTTCCATTAAAATAACTCTATTTACACACATTTAATTACGCATCATTAAATATCCACTTATTATAAAACCTTTTTTTGTGTTAAAAAATGATTAAACTACACTATTATGTATTTTTTCTGCGTGTGTCTACCTCCTTTGCTGACTTTGCGTGTGTGTAATGAATTTAAAGTTTGCTCCGCATACATTTTTCATACGCTTGCAAATTGTTATGGTTTTTGCAGCGCCCCCACCCTGAGCGGGTATTCGGCCGAAAAACCCCATGTATCCACACACATCCACCTTGTATTAAGTGGGTGTCGTGTGTGCTTGTGCTGGCTTTTGTCCTTGTTATCCACACGAGACATGATTATTAATTTGCAATTCCTGCTAATTGCATGAGCTTCACCCACTCACCTCGCTTGTGTATGCACCTGACCTACACCTGCCTCTGCCGCCGCATCTCCAGTGCTTCTTTAATCGCTTAAAAAACTTATTTTCACTTATTTTCACTTACTTTCATGCTGTAGCAAGTTCAGCCGCATTCCACCGCATAGTCGCTGCTCAAATAGATAAGCCCAGATTAGATTAGCGGTCACTGGAGCACATGGGAAACATATTTTTCCCCTCTCTGTCCGCTCCCTCGAAGGGGTCTAGTGTTGGGATTATTATTGCGGCCGAATGGCATCTCGAAATAGTTTAGAATTTTTCGCATTTTAGGCTGGCCACTTGACTTTGAAATGCTCGCCGAAAGGAAGGTATTCCCGCCAAGTAAATGGAATGAATTGGTGGAATTATGCTTATTGCTCTGGCAATTAGTACCTTAAAGGAATTCTAGATAAATCTATTCTAAGACAGTTCGGTATTTCTAAAAAAATTAGTTTAGGGAATACAGAAAGCTGGCTGGCATTATTATTTACAGTACATATTTTTTGAAGTAAAACTAATATTATTATTTTTAATACTCCTTGTCAACACGATTTTTTTCTTCTATCAATATATTTCTTTAATTAAAAAAATGTGCCATAGTAAAATTATTTAAATTGTCTTGTATAATTATATTTTGCGGTTAATCGCTTGTTCTTTCTTAGGTGTTCTACTGTTCAATTTATTATAAATTACAAACCCCTAAAAATTATAAGTAAAAATCAATCCCTTGTGTTAACTAACTAAAGTGCTTCTCAGCTGGCAACCCTTTCTATATAGAAAAACATCTCAAATATCTTGTTTACAAGGCCTCCCTCCACCTCATTTATCTCACTTGATGACGGATCATTCAATAGGAATTTTTAATGCCCCCATTACATGGAAAAAATGCTCAAATTTGAATACACATATATTTGATGTGGCAAATTATACGCCATATATATTGTAATAAAAATCAATTTGTGAGTAAACGGCCAGCCATTAAGATGGCAGAATGCTACGAAGTGGGCTCAGCTCAGCTCGGCTCGGCTCATCACATCCCCGTCACATTTTCGATGAGGCGATGAGCTTGGCGCTTGGCGCTTGAAAACCGATGGCTGTCATGTCGATGCATTATAAATTGTTGACATTAGCTGGCAAATCGACGGCCAGACGGCGTCGGTGATAGGTTTAATTTCGTTGATTGAACAGCATCGGGACAGCAGCAGCCCAGCAATGTTTTACGAGCGCATTTTCCTTGCTCTGCTTGCCGTTTTTGCTTATAAATCGCCGGCAATCTAATCGATCGAATGGCTTTGGCATTTGATGCTCGTGGGGTTAGCGGCTAAGTGTTTCAGTTCAGTTCAGCTTAGAGCGGCGCAGCGCAGCGGAGCTCAGCTTCCTGTCTGGGAGCGGTGAGTCCGTGGGCGGCCTCGTCCTTGACCCGGGCGCCATTCAGCGGAGGCCTATTATGCGGCTGGAAAAACGCTCCCTCGCCTTCCCCGAAAAGTTTCACTCTTTGTGAGCCTTTGTGCTGAGAGTTGCGGCATTGCGCATACGCCCCGTTGCCAGACGAGGTTTAACCCATTAGAGATTCCAGTTGTACTTCCGCATTGAAGCATAGAAAGGGTTAGCTTTTCTTAATTTTCTGTTATTATTTTATTAGATTAAGGTCTAAGATTGTGTTTTTTTTTTGTTTTTTTTTTCATATTAAACTTTTATAAACTAAACCACATTAAAGGAAATAGTCAAAAGAAAATAATTTTTAAATATTTCCCTGATATGTTTAGACTTGGAAAATGATTTGTTCTTAAGTTATACATTTTCTTTTGGAGATCTGAGCTAATTCCCCAAGCAAAACTCTCTTTTAAAGGGTTAACCCCGGGGTTAGCAGCAGGAGTCCGCCTCTTTTATTTTATATTTTCCTTTTTGAAGCTGCAACCGAGGCCTGGTTCTAATTAAGTCGATGTTTGGCTTTCCCACTGCGCTTTTGATGGAAACTCCGACCCCTAAAACCCGGCCAGCCCCTAGATCTCGGTCTGCTGTGTTGCTAAATTCAATGCAAAGCACCCTCGAAAGAAAAATACATAAAAATGCAGTGGTCAGACGAGCAAAAAGCAAACACGCACTTGCTGATTATTTAGCAAACTGGCCAGCGAACCGCTTGACAATCTCCGTGGGGCAACAAATTGTTTTCTTTTGTGCGGTTTTTACTCTTAATTATGCGCCAGTTAGGTGGAGTTCAGCGGGAATTACCACGTTTTTTTTTGGTTTGAGGGTTTGACGGCGGCTTCTTCGCTTGTTGGGTTTCGCTGACTTTGACATTTGAGTTCAGTTCAGTTTTTTTTCGCTCTTTTTTTTTTTTGGGCGAGACTGTCGCGAATCGCCGGTTCATTAAACTGAAGTGTCATTCTGCGAACGTTTCCCTGTCTTTCTTTTATGTCTTTCACAGTAAAAGAGCAAAGTACAGAGTTGTAAGAATGTCTTGTAATAGCAGGCGAATGGCGCGGCATGATTTTACGAATTTCGAGAACTCTTTTCAGGCTGACCTCAACATAAGTCGGGCAGGGCACTGGGAAAAACTGGGATAAATTAATGGGGTATTAGTAATTATTAAGGGTGGTGGTTTTTGATGGTTTTTGTAATTTAAGTTATTTTTATGGGGATAATTGTAAGCAATTTTATACGTTTACCTTGATTTACATACAAAAAAAATGCATTTTCAATTATCATTTTATATAATATGTTTCTCCTCTAAGATTTTTATTATTTCATTTCATTTTATGTAATATTATTATTAAAAATAAATATTTTTTGGATTTACCAAATTAAAATATTAAAAATAAAATATTTTTCATTGTCAGAACTCTATGATTCACTAGGTGAAGTCCAGATAATTAATATTCTCGCTGCAAAGCAATAAAAAACAAACGAAAAAGTAAGATACCTATGTAAAAACCTGTAAAGGCATAAAAAACCGCCTTAATCCAATAAAAAATAATCAGTTACAAGCGAGTCATCGACAGCTTCATCCCTTTTGAATTCATAATATTCCACATGCCAAAAAATTCACACTCATCGGAATTTCCAACACCCCAGTTTCGACTTTGCATGAATTACATCATAATCGCATCGTTCGCACACCTTTAAGAGCATTAAACGCGTCGCTTTGCCCATAACAAATCGAAAAACTTTCAAATTGCGAACATACTCGTAAAATCAGTTTTTATGGCTTCGCCCAGGCCCGGCTACGGAATACCCAAGTCAAATCGGTGAGATATGGCACCATTATAATTGCACAGGCAGAGGCGAAGGCACACTCACAGACGCACTCCATTTAGCTGTTTTTTTTTTTGGCCAAAAGAAAGCGTTGAAAAAACTTCGACATGCAAAAATTGTCAAGAACAATAAGGCGAAACCATATAAAATATGTTTTTTTGGGTGCGTTGACGCAGTTCATCAGGGAAGTTTCGGGGAGTTTCGGCGGGAGAGAGACTTGCTGAAAATGCCAATTAGGCTGAACCGAGCCTCTCGAGCATAATCAAGAAGAGACAGAAATGTCCAAAAATCCATAAAAAACTTTCAAGTTTATTGTGCGCACGGAATGCGAAATATACGAGATCATGTTGCCACGACAGAGAAAAAAAAAATACAAATAAAAAAGAGTCCAAAATTAAGCAAACAGAACTATAACAACAAGGGACCGACCGAGAACCGTCGCCTCTCGGATTCCCTTATCATAAGCGATCGTGCTCAAGAAATCAAATAAATTATGCGGTCAGTCCGTAAAGAAAACAAAGCTCGAGACACTGTTGCCTTATAGGCTTTCATGTTGGATTAATTTCAGACGCCACACAGTGGTCTTGCTTTTTGGGAAACTTGAGAGGAAAAAAGAAATTTAAAAAGGGAATTTATAATATATTTTTCTAGAGAGTTTATGAATACTATACTAGTCAAGGAAGTTCTAAAAATATTTATTTTGATTCTTATAATTAATTCCCTTATTGGAAAGCCCATTGTTTTTATCATTTAATATTTTTTTAAGGCTTCGCAGTAGACTTAAATATTATATTCCCTATTTATTGCTTCCCAGAAGCGCCAAAAAGAATTTATAAAATTTTAGAGAGCTCAAAACTACTTTTATTTCTTACAAATTAAAAAATCTAAACCCACTGTTCGCCAAAAACTCCGCGCTGAAGTTGTCGCCAGGCCAGAAACAATTGATTGCCATATAGTTTTTTATTTTGTCAACTTGGCTTTGAATCTGTTTTGAGGAAATAAACAAAGAGACACACAAGTCCAAAAAAACAAACACGTTTGACTTACGAGGTGTTAAATTATATTTGTAATTAAGCCAATCTGGTGGGAAGTAGTCATAAAGTCAGTCTTAAAGTTCAGCGAAATTAATCAAGTCGCTTTATTTATCGCTGCGCCCCTGATGAATTTGGTGGCTCAGAATTAATGATGTAATACATTAGGCCAGTTTCTTGAGCCGGAGGAAGCTGACAGCCAGAGCTCATTATAAATTCTATTGCGCCAAGTAAATGAATACGCCATAAATATGCAAAATGATGGCCAAGATGGCGTTGACATAGTCAATAAGGGGGGAGAAAGCCCTTAGCCATCCCACTTAACCCGGTAACCGGCAAACTTGGCCAGATAGCAGCGAAAGGCGGCTATAATTCAGTTGTGTGCTCATTTTACGCTAAGATAAGATAACACGGTCTCAAGTTTATCTAAAAATCTTATCTATCTCTTAGCATAAGGAAGGGGACTCCAGCTAAGTGAAAACTTAAAGTTGCAAGAGGTTCTCAATTTAATTAGCACAAAATTCTGGGAAGAGGATGATAGTTAGGGGCTTTAATAAGTACAATGAGTAAGATTTTATTAAACAAAAAATGCAACAAGATTTAACTTAATTTTATTTAAATGAATAATAATTTGGCTTTTGCAGTGGGAAGCATACTTCCACAAAAATAATTAATTTATAACGAAATTTAAATTAAAGTTCAATCATATTAAATTGATTTCTTCATCAAAAGTTATTTGCAAGCCACAATTTCACATTTTAAATTATATTAAATTATAAACAATAATGAATTTGTATCAAAGCTTAAGTTCCCACCATATTTTGTATATTTATAAATAAAAAAAAGTATAGTTAATGCGCTTAAAGTTATTTCTTTAGCGTAAACTTTTTGCTGACACTTTTCACTCATCACTTTTTCACTACCATTTCGGAATTAAAACTCCGGGAAAAAAAAACGTGGACTCGTTTAATATTAAATACATTTCCGACAGCAGTCGACGGAATGTTCTAACTCCATCCATCATATTTCCGGCCTCCGTGCAACTTCCTCTGCGCCTCTCCCCGAGCCGCTTTCAGAGTCTGACTTGACATGTGAAATTAATGTGCGTTTAATATGTTTTCAATTTCAATGGAAATTCCAAAAAATATGCCGAAAAATTTCCGGCATAAATTGGCGCCGCCCCCGCCCAGGCACATAAATCTTTCCCAGCCATCCAGGATGTGGGAGAAGCCCAAACTCTACGAAAAATTCATATCACCCCGAGGGCTGCTGTCCGCTATTTATGCAAATTGCAAACAATCCCAGGTCCTCATTTCCTCTCGCCTCGAAATGATTGCGGAAAATGGAATTCATATTTGTGGCTTGTTTGTTCTTTTTTCAATTAGAGCTCGGTCAATGATTTGGTACACAATTTAATGGAAAATTGATTTCACCCCTAAAGCGAATTATACATAAATTTGTAATTTATATACCTGTTTTTTTCTCTTGCTGACAAATTAGTTATTAAACAGGGACAGTTGGCCAAAAAGAGAAAAGCTGCATTGGCATTTAAAATGTAATTTCTCGGGCATCTCCATGCATGTGGGGAAAAGTTCGCGGAAAATTCTAAAGCAGAAGAAAACGCGAAAATGTTGCAAGCCAGCAGAGGAAAAAATTGAAATATGTGCGCCAAGCAGGAAAAAAATGTGTGTGTTTTTTCCTCCTACTCCCTCCTCCTGTGTTGTTGTGCATTTATTTTTGTTAGTTTCATTTGCTTTGTGCAGCTGCTTTGCAATTTAACTCAGCTGCCTCTCAATTCCCATCCCCCATGGTTTTTCCTTAGCTGCGCTCCGCATCGCTAATCCAGTGCTAGATTTTTCCGAGCATTGTTCGGCTGACAAAAAGCCATTTGCTGCAGTTGGCAACTGGGGAAAAGAATAGATCTTTGGCGCAGAGTCGGAGCTGCCCGTGATGCGCTTAATTTGAGTTTGTTTGGCGGAAATGTGACGGGAACAAATAGCTCCGCCAAAAAGAAGCAAATAGAGTGAGCTCTTGGCAGCAGATTGATTTGAGGAAGGTATTGTTGTGTCAAAAAATAAATTCATTGGAATATATATAAGCCTTTTTTCCCTTTAACATATTTAATTAAATAAAAACTCACCCTCCATTTATTTTTCTTTTCAGGTAAGCTCTTTTAACAATCGGATTTCCCTGTGGTAACTATAAATTTCCAGCTGATCAAATCGAAGCGATTTCAGCTCTCCGATTTCGCACAACTCTTTCTCCTTGAAAACTAAAAATAAAGAATGCAATCCCACATTCGATAGGCAAACAACACAACAAATTGTGTTCAGTTGGCAGAAATATTTCAGCTTTTCGCATGTTGATTTTTGAGCGAAACCGAGCCGAGCCGAAAAGCAGGCGTACACCAGTGCGTATGTGCAATGCGCACTGCATGGCGGCAGACATGAGGCTTATATATAACGCATACGCCGCGTGCACGCCACGCCCAATTAAGCCAAACAAAATGCGATCGCAGAGCGTTCATAAAAATAAATAGCAAATAGCGAACGCGCGAAAAACGCAAAATAAAAATTAACACCGAGCATAAAATATTCTCAATTTAACGGCGACGGCGGCAGCGGCGTGTGCATGATAAATATATATCTGAAATTTGCACGATAATTAATAAACATTTAGCAGCGGGGGGCTGGAGTGAGGGAAGCCTGGCCAGCCAACCACTTGACCATAATCAGTCAATCAGCCGGCAAAACGGGAACGTTGATGTTGCGCCCGTTAATGAAGTTGTTGTGTTTGCCTGCGTCAGCCCACGCATATAAATAAATGGTGTGTGTGCGGTGACACACACAGAGATAGTGCAACTGCATTCGGTTTCGGTTTCGGATTCGGTTCGAAGCCAATTAGGCGCATCAATTTGGCCAGTTTCGCTGGCTTGTTTATCGAAGTGCAAGCGCGCGGGACACGCGCCACATGTCGAATGCCTAATCAGACACTTTGGGGTCATTTCGAATGCAGATTTCGCCGAGTTTCCGCCGCGCAGAACGGGGGAACTGCATGTATGTTTGCCCAGGGGAAACGCAATGGCTCAGTTTCTCAATTAAATCTATTCCCAGTCGACTCCATCCTCCACTTAGTCATTCAACTTCGGTTATCGCCGCCAGAACAACTCCGCCCTTTCAATTCCAATTATCTTCGGCGAAGCTATCGCGATGCCAGCCATCACAGCGATACCCATTCCCTTTTTTTATACATACTGCCTCAGTCTCAGTTCCATTTCCATTCACATTTAGTTGGTGGAAGAGGGTGTTTCCTGTTTTTTATGAACGAATTTAATGGTGAATTGAATAAGACAACTTTTCTAGTGAAAATACTGTGGAAAATTCAGGGAAACTAGGGCTTTAAAGTCTTTTTCGCTAACAAATATATTAAAATAACTGCTAGTAATATATTAAAATAACTGCTAGTAAATAATAACTATACCTTTTTACCTTTAAATATATTCTATTCTATGCTAAACTTACAATAATAATTTAGATACTTTAATCTCTAAGGAAATATTTACAATAATCAAGAAAATAGTGAATAATAATTACGTAATAATTGAAAAGCAATGTTAATTCGCTAAAACTAATTCTAAAAGCATTGTTTCCCAAGTAATACTTGATACAAGACTCCTCTTAAAAGGACCATTCCAATACCTTAGGCTGACCCAGTTAAGTAATGCAACACCGGCACCTGCCTCGGGTGCGAGACCAGGTGCCGGACAGGTGCGTAGGCGGGACTGGCCGGTTGCTGCCGAAGCAGGTCAACAATGGAGTGCCACTCAATAAACACAAAACACAGCGAGCCGCCGCCGATGGGTGCAAACAATACTAGAAACAATTGGCACTCCAGACAGGGAACTTTTGAGGGGGAAACTGGGGAAACAACGCGGCCGTAGAGGGATGGAAAATATATATTTGAAAAGGCAGGCCGGCGAGGAGCAGGCACAGAAATGCAAATTGCTGAAATCCTTTTCAGACCGAGCGGCGCCACTGGCCGGAAAGGATACGCTTGTTAGCAGCGGAAGTGGCACCCAGATAAGACAGAGAGGCAGAGAGACACAATTAGAGAGGGAGTGGGTCGCAGGGAGTTGTCCTTTGTTGCCAGGACACTGTAATTAAACGTTTAATGCGATTGCTGCCGATGTTGCTGCCGTTGTTGCTGAGTAGCTGTGTTGCCTTGTTAATTGGGTCACTCGAAATGAATTTTTAGCGCTCACTCAAATTGCCGGCCATAATGAAGATGTTTTCCCAGGCTTTCCCAGCTTAGCCACTTAATTGACTTTCATTGTTGTTCGCCGTCGCAGTCCGCAGTCCGCAACTCGCAGTTCCACCTGCAGCACAACTCAATTAGCCAAGAGCCGAAGTTCTTGCACAACTTTCACATTCTGCATAATTTGTAGGTCAGCTCTCGGTCCGGGACAATGGCCTCTCGAACAATAAATTGCATTTAAATGGAACTTGCTAAAGGATTTCCCACAAAAGGCAGCGCCAACTTGCCCGCCAAGTACTTGATTTAATATTTATCTCGGATACTTTAGGCCCTCTCCGATAGAACATCAATTGGTTGGCTAATAGCTGGGCATTTAATTAACTTAGCCCACATGGGGGGAAGGCAAACAAAAATATATTAATCCTGTGCCAGGCCAAAATTAACACTTGGAAAAAAACAAAATGGAAAAGAAATCATTTCTTTTATAAAAATCATAAATAACTTCTTTGAGAAAGTAAACAATTTTAAAATAACTATTTCTGAGGATAAAAAAAATCTTTTTGTATGCAAATTTAATACATCATTTACTCATAATAATTAGATAATTTATTACGAAAAATATTAAACCCATTAGAAAGCATCTTGCTAACCATTTCTGGACTTTATAATTAATTTTTCCTTTCAATTCCTTTCCTTTTCCTTTCAATTGAAGCTTGGCTAAGAATTTTGTGGCGTAAAAAGGGAAAAGCCGACCAAGAACTAAAAGCAGACATTTCAATTTTCCCACAATGCCTACCAACTTTTCCATTGGCGCTTTGTCGGCGGCCAGGACTTTTTCCGAAAAGTTTGGCGACGAAAACAAAAGGCGGAGAGCGTGCAAAATATTTCTTTATTTTTTTCCGCTACGGTTCCCCGTTTCCTTTTTGGTTGTCAACATTTTGGCAATTTGATTAAGTCCAATTTGTGCGACGTTTTGCTGCCACGCCCACCGTGCCATAGCCACCGCCCACGGAGCCACCCAGGGAGATCGGTTTATTTGCGCTCAACTTTGCAGTTAAATAAGACAACAAAAATTTATTTGCCCAACTTTTCCTGTGTCGCCGCCGCGTGTGTGAGTGTGAGTGCTTGGGAAATTGTGATTCCATTAGGAAAAGTCTGCAACTCAAATGTCATTTAAGTTTCAAGGGGGGGGGTAGGGGTGTAAGGAAGAGACAGAGCACTCCTGGGGACAGGATGCCAGTTGAGTAACCGAGACACTCACAGCATTTGCATGGCAAATATAATTACAAAGAAACAGCAAATGCAATTTGCCGCTGCATACTTCTGGGCAATCGAGCAGGAGGCTCTCAAACACATACACATGGCCTCTTGATTTGAAATCCTGAATTTGGTAAATAGATATGAATATTTCAGGGATCTATAACTTGATCCTCTGCTGCTTCTGTCAGCTGCCAGCTCAGTTTACATCAATTAGAGTGTCTGATGAATATTTCACAATTTCGATTTCGTCCAGTTTATGGCCATATAATTATTAGCAAATTGAGCCAATTTCACAATGGATATATGCCAAAGGCTGACGCCCAAGCGACCATGTTTGTGCACTGGAAGAAAATTGAGAGTTTGAAAGTATTAAATAAAAATCTTAAATTAAGCTTTAAATATTTTTATTTCAGAAGATTTAAAGTAAAGTGATTCGGTGCCAATATTATATGATTTTTGCTAAGAAAAATAATTTATTTTCATGAAACAAAAAATACTGGGTAACTCGTTAAGTCTTTTCTATAAATTTTAAGCAAATTAACATTTCTATAATTTATTCCCTATTCTATTGTATTTATAAACAATTTAATTAACTATTATATTTCAATTAATATAAATCAAAATTATGGGAGGGTTTGAAAAGGTTCCTAATTATTCTAGCAAGCAAATTACCTTACTTTACACTTACTTTTAAAATTTTTATACATTATCTCAAACCCTTTTAATTAAATTATTTCCCCTTCAAACCCTAAATTTGTTGAATTTGTTTGATGTGCAACCCAGAGAAGACCACACACATGCATGCGGAACAAGTTGAGCTCACTCAAACTAATCAGTTGTTTCAATATTTGCCCGATGGCGAACAAGGACAAAAGTCATCAGCAATGAATGGGGTGGATGAGATGGAGCAGGATGAGAAGGAGCAACATTGAAAACCCGCAGTGCAGGCAGGAAGCGGAAACGAGCGGCGAAGAACAACGGAAACAGCGCAGTGCGCTGCAGAAATGAGAGCCACTTGCTCATGCTCCTCCTTCTCCTCCTCATCATCATTCTCCTCCTGGTGTTTTCCACCTTTCCCTCTTCACATGTCGATTAGGGAAGAGTTGAGGGCACTCAACCGAGAGCTAATTGATTTTCTCGCACCCGCAGCTGGAGCTTTCCATATTTTCCACTCACCCACACCCGCAGATCCCTTCAAATTTTTGTCTCGTGGGCCTCGTTTTCAGCACTTTTTTGTTGATTTAAATACGTTTGCATAAAATGCGGCTAATTAAAACTTGTGAAACACAGCCCCGCTCCCGCAATAAAAAAACGAAGGAAAAACGGTTAAGGCAAAGCGTAGGAATCCGCTTGAAAAGTGCAAAAGGAAAAGGCAAATAAAAATTAAGCGAAAACCAACTTCATTTGAAGGAAAACTTATTGAATTTTTATGAACTTTTAGGCCCACAAGACCCGAAGGCCATCTGTATTCAGCGAGAAAAAATATTTATAGGCCTGGACCACATGGGGCTTGCTCTATGAATTTAAAGTAAATATTCTACCTAATTTTAAATAATTATTATAATTGATTAGAAAAGAACTGTATACTTTAATTAAATTTAAATAGGTTTAACTTTTCTTAGCGGCTATAAAAATCCATCAGGGACCCTTAAAAAATATAGCCTAAATCATTTAAATGATATAAAACCCAAATGTTATGTGTTTGGTGTATAATTTGGCCAACTTTTCCATTGAAATCTCAAGAAATGCCAACTTGTCTGAGTTACTTCATCTCGGGAAAGAACTTCACGCCATCCCGGGGATTTCCGCTTGACCAAAGTGCCATCGCTCATTGTGAGTGAAATAAACATAATGTTGTTACCCCAATCCTGCCGCTTTTCCACTGCCTTTCTCCGGCTTTTGACGGGCCTTCCCCCTTCTTATGCTTTTCTTGTTTGCCAGGACAACGGACGACTGTGCAAATGAGCAATAATAAAAGCCAAAACTCTCGGGCTGTTAATGCTCGCGCATTAAAATAAAAATAAATAAAAAAGCCCGAAAAGGCGAAATAAAGAGGAGAAGTGGAATAAATCGCACAAAAAGCGAGTGACGTGCCACGCCCTCCGGATATGGTCGAGAATCCAATTTTTTGCCTCCTTTTTCCTCGTTTTTTTTTGTTCCTTTTGCCTGGCAAACTGGCAGCTTCTGGCCATCAAGCATAATCAAGTGGCCGGCCGGCTGAAGTTATAATAATTTTTTTGTTCCTGCGGCCTCAGTTGGTAGTGCTAATGTTCCATTAAAGATGCCGCAAACTTGCCTCGGTGGGGCTTTTGGCATTGGCAGCAGTTCCATAAACAAATCCGGAGTGTTCCTGCATAAATATCCCAAACTTACGGCCCATAAAAATCAATTCTCCGCCACGAAACCAGGGAGGGAGCCCTGCTCTGCTGGCCTTTTGTTTATTTGCATTTCCTGCCCCGAGAAACGGAAGTTCGCATGTCAGTGGCTCGCTCGGCTCTTGGTTCTCGGTGCTCGGTTCTCGGTTCTATATGATCATAAAATCAGCCAAAGGCCAGCCAGCCGCAGAACTTGTCTTATTTACGGATATGTATCCCAACCCCTCGATGGAACTCAGAGCCCGGGGCTTCACTTAGGCAAATGAGCAGCGGCCTCTCCTCCCAGCTGGCCGTGAATAATTTCTAGCACTCGAGCATTCAAGCGTTCATGATTTTTAAAGCCCATGGAGGAGAGACATTAAAATCAAGATTTTCACGACATTTCTTTTGAAAACACTAAGAGATACGAGTATAAACACTAAAAAGTGACACACACCACATTTCAGTATATTCATTAATGTTTTTTGCTGACAACAAGACAAGGCGAATAAATCTGCAGAAAGTCGCGAAATATATTTTAAACATATATGTCAGGTGTACAGTGAAGGCTTTTAAAATTAAATAATATATATATATATATATTATAAGATAAATGAAAGGAAAACAAATATAGAGATTTACTTATATTTTTATAAATTCAACATACCTTTTAGATTTTAAAGTTGGAATGTGTTTATATAATTTCTATAACAATAAAAGTCATATACAAATTATTGTTTATGTAAGCACACATTAAAATAAGTAATGAGTGAAAAAGCCCGTTTTTCGTAGATAAATAATTATTTAAAATTAATATTTGTTTAATTTTTTACAAAGCACTTCATCTGAAGATAAAAAATCCTTGATTTCTAGCTAATTAAAATTTCCTCCGAATTACACAGATTTATTAAAATGATTTCTTTTACTAGATATTTCGTCAGTTTCTATTTTCAGTGACTTTTTAATGGCTTTCCTTGTTTCGAAAACATTAAAGCGCCAAATAATCAGAAGCACACAATCTGTGAAATAATTTTAATTATTTTTCCTCCTTTTTTTTTCTTGTTGGCACTCTCTACACTACAAACCTCAAACATGGGCTATATATATAACGAGATATATATAAATCCGATAAGCTTTAAGGCTTCTCTTCACCATCATTTAGTTGGCTAATTGGTTCACACTATTCCCCGTAGTTTTCCTCAATTTTCGGGGTAAACATTTTCAGTGCGTTCTTTTCTTTTGCTTCCTTTGTGTGTGAAACGAGAAGCGTGCCAATTTTCTTGGCAATTTTCCTCACTTATTTTTAGCACAAAATTAGTCATCCCCAACGCAATTCGAAACTCAGACGGTTTTCCATTTAAAAAAAAATAAGACAAAAAATATATTTAAAAGAGATAGAAGGGCAGAGCAAACACTTGTTGCGACAGGCTTCCCTCGAACCTAATTGACAATTAATTGTCTCTTCTCGGAGGGAGCTTTCGAGGCTATTTAGCTGGCGTTTCCAAGAATGCCGGAGATTATTTTAAAATTTATGGCAACTGGCAATCATTTGGGCCTTCGTTTATGTCACAGTTTTCTCTTACTTTGAAGATACATCAAATGTTTCGCCTTAAATGATTTATTAGCAGCATTGAAACGAACAGAATTTGGGTTAAACAATATTGTGCTTCTGTTTTATTCCATTAAATGTTTACTATTTTTTTGGCATAAATCGATATATTTACAGCAAGAACTGAATGATTGATGATTAAGAGCTGTTGAAATGCCGAAACACGAATAGGTCATAAATATCATAAAATCGAACTGTGTTATTTTGTAAATCATGGCCATTATTTTGCTGTAAACTATTTATTTGCGAATTATGCGGCACCTGAGGATTAAAGTGGATAAATTGTCACAGACATTCCAGCAGCTGTCAAATAAGTTGGAAAATATGTCAACAGCATGCGGGACATACATATAAATTGGCCAGCTTGATTGATGTTTTTTGTAGACAGCAAAGAAGGGAGCTTTTCCATTCTTTAATGTTTATTTTATTTCCCTTATTATGGACATTGTTCCCGAACTCGATTTGATTTTTAATATCATTTAATATTTCATGCATTTACTTTGTGCAATCAACAGGCTCGTGGCTCGCTGCAATTTTAATGCTTTTGGCCAAAAGGCATTAACCAAATAGAATAGGCCGGATCGAAAATGATTTAATTAATCTGCATAAAACATGCGGATTGTACACTTATCGCAAATGGAAATGCCATGAAAAATGCACGACTGCTGGCCGCAGCAAAAGGTCGAGCTCAATTAGCCAAGCCATAAATACACATATATCCCATATATATATAGAGCCCGTTCAGGGACACTCGCTGTCACAGCCACTGGAGATGGGCTAAATAAATAATGTTTAAGAATAAAATCCATTTCGGGAACAAGGGACAGATGGCCTGGAAATACATTTTCAAGTTCAGGCCAACGAAATCGCAACGAAAATAGAAGCGGCCAAAGGTCAAAGGGGAGGCCAGGGGTCGGCCATGTTCAGCTGTCGTGCTGGCCACAGGCAAAGTCCCCTCGGAGTGCACCGCAAATTGAATTCAAATTCGTAAACGTGCCATCTCATGTGTGGCAAGCCATTCCGAGGTGCCATCGGGTTGAGGGTGGAATATCTACTTTTTATTTTTATTTTTTTGGCAGTAAATAGTGCAGTCAACTGTCGGGGGACTTTGGGGAATAGCACTGAGTGTCACACAAAAATTGTCTCCAATGCATTGTGGCGAAAGTTAAGAAACAAAGGGGCAGCGGTTTATTTGATGCACATAAAAAAAATACTTAATATAGGAGTTTTCATGAATATCCAAAAATAATTCTTGAAGCTAAGTATGCTTAAATTTATGGAGTTTACATATATTGTAATTAAATTGTATTAAATACAACAATATGTATCTGAAAATCATATAAAATATATTAATTACTACTGATAATATGTCAATATTAATATTATTATTTTCAATAAAACAAAATGGCAATCGATCATTATAAAATAGAATCAAAGAACTCGTTAAATAATGCTTATCCATTTGAATGCATAAAAAAACCCTTTTAAAATATTTGTATCAGAAAATCTGAAGAAATATATAAATAATTCAATGTATAAAATAATTTCTTATAATAATTAAATAGCAGTCCCTGGAATATGACAATATTAGTATTTTTATTTTCAAACCAAACAAGCTGACAGTCGATTATTTTAAAGAATAATCAAGAAACTCGTTAAATATTTAATACAAAATATTTCTTAAAGTCTCTAAGTTACAAAGATGAAATTTTAATTTGTATTATTAGGCTCTTAATAAGTTTTTGAAAAGCAATACCCATTGTGTATAAAAATCTCTCTCATTAGGATAAATCATTAATGATGTCTCCATAACCTTTAAAGAAGAAAACCATCAACTAAAATTTTGATTGTAAACAAAACATAAAATTTTAAAAACTATTATAATTCTCTGTGTGCTCCACACTTAAAGAAGTAATAGAAAAAAGAATAAAAAGAAAACCGCAAGACAGACACTCGATAATCATGGGATCGCTTCGCTACTGAACTGCAACGACTTGTGCCGCGTCCCCAGCGCTGGCCCATTATAGAAATGAAAATTTTTGCGCTAGAGCCAAATGCATTTTCCACTTGGGGCGGGCGCTCGAGTGTGAGTGTCTGTTTGTGTGTAAATATTTTCCAATATTTCATATTTATGGGCTGCTTCATGACCTGCAGCAATAAACGTTTTATGGACCCGGCAGCGGCAACATGTTCCTAGCGCCGCTTAGCGTGAAAGTTTGTCAGCATGTTGCTGGCAACATTTCAGCCGCTGACAGGCCGCCTTATTTTATATTTATTTTTTGTTGTTGTTATTGCTGTTGCTGGCTGGCCTAATCTCTTCGAGATGAAGCGGCAGCCATATGGAAAAATATTTCAAAGGAAGATTGCCAAACGCTGATAAGAGCGAGTGAATGCGACCGGCACGAACTCCCCGAAAAGCATTTGAAATTGATTAGAGAGGCAGGCGGCAGACAGCGGGAAGAGCAACGAGATACAGATACACACCGCCGGCGGAGCGGAGCGGAGCATCGTCTGAGATAAACATTTTAGATAGCATCGAGCCCATTAGAGACACAGACAGATCGCAGAGGCCAACTTCAAGAGGGGCTCATAACTTACTAAGCATTGAGAAAATTTTAAGTTGAAATGCCATTATTTTGTGACCTATTTTGATTGGGAAAATATTTTATAATTTAATTTAAAGTTCAAAGAACATTCTGGGAGTCCTTTGAGGTGAAAGTTTTGGGGAAAACATTTAAAATATATATACGAGTACATGTAAAATAAACTTCTTGTATCAGGGGATTAATCTTTAGCACACATTTATTGAGCATTTTTATTAAATCATTAAATCATTTCATTAATGAATTATTTTTGATGTAGATAATAAAATCAATTATTGATTCTTCTTAAATTATTTAGCTTAATCTATTTTATGAAACAAAAAATCATTTAAGTCGGACTTTAACTCATAATAAATATTTTCTTTCAATGTTTGCTTGTAGTTGCTTTATTTTCTATCAAAAATAAAATGAAAATACAGTTAAAATAGCTTACCCTATAAAATGCTTAACAATCTTCCCAAAAAATATGTTTTCTATTTTAGAAAGTGAATCAAAAATTCATTTTTAAATATTTTTCATATAAAACCCCCTTCGATTATCCCATCTTCACCTCTGACGATTACCTGGCCCCTGGACATTTCTGCTAAAGATATTTCGCAATGATTTGTGGCTGGCTAAATCTTCCTCCCACTCCTCCTCCTCCTCCTCCAAAGCACAATAAAAAGCCGATTTGAAAGATTGCGGAAATTGAGCGCGCCACCTGAAGTGGAGCACAACGGTTGCCTTCGAGCGGGAAACTCGAGAAATGCTGCGCCTGCGCTGCCTGCCCTTGCCAGTCCATGTCCACATTTTCATGGCTGTCTGGGCTTTATGGTCGTCATTATACCATTGTTCTCGGCTGCCCCGACATTGTTACAGACAGCCTGCCACCCGGCTTTGTTATGATTATGAAATGGAAAACCCCCCGCTGGGGCCAGGCAAGTAAGCTGACATCTCAGTGTCATGAAGTACAGTGGTTTCCTTGATTTGGAGTTGAGAGAAATTCACTAATTAGCTAAAATATTTTCTAAAATTGAAATACAATTTTAACATGCAGAAATGATTAAGAAACTTTATTGAATCCCTACAATTTCCCTTTTAAAGCTTTCATTTAGCTATATAGCATTCTACAAATTGTTTCTTGTTAATGTAACTTCCAGAAACAAGGCAATTAAATTTCCTTGCCGCACAGAGTAGCCTTTAAATTAATTCCATAAAATGTAGAAACCATTTATGCTGCACATTTTCACTTCCCAGAAATAATAGCCACCTTTCTATACAATTTTCCAGCAAAACGCCCTGCCTTTGAGCTTAGGTTACGCCCACTTTTCAGAATTCCTAACTACTTTATGTTTTCACCCAAAATTTTCTTTTGCAACTTCTGCTAAATGCTTTTCGCCGAAAGTTGCAAATCGACTGCTTTTGTGGCTGAAAAGTTACCGACTTTTGTCGGCCCAGTGTGCTGTGGATGGGCGAAACTGCTTAGAATGCACAAATCGGCGAGACAAGCTAATGAGACAGGCTCCTGACGGAAGATGTATCTATATGCTTTATAGCATAGATAGCTGGCTCGGTGCTGCAGCTACTTTGACATGCTAAAATATCTTCACGCTGGCACGTTTCTGGCATTATAAACACATTAGGTATTCAGAGAACATTTTCATTTGCTGCCACGACGATGGAGTTTCTTCCAGCAGGTTTATTAATTCGATTGGGAATGCATTTTCGCCGAAATTGCTGCTGCCTTTTGCCTCGACTTCGGCCTCGCCCTCGGAGTGTGCTAAACATTTGCATAATTGAGTGTTGTCAGGGGTAAATAGCAATAGAGAAGGGAGAGAGCTGGGAAATCGTTCATCAGGTGCAGCGAGAGGAGCTGTAATTGCATCCTCTTTGGCTGCAAAGTTGCCAAAAGGGTCGAGTCCAAAAATTGCCACAGGATAAACTGTCGTTCTGGGGGCCAGGCCAGCCATGAGTGCCACTGCCACTGCCACTGCCGGCAATCAAATTCAATCAATTTAATTAAGCCAACTGGGGGCGGGGCCGCAATCGTAATAGAAGAGCTCCGGCGCAGCCAGTGCGGCGTATACGCAATGTGGCAGGGAATTGTGCTTTATTTTTAACACGTTACGCACGTAGAGCGATGCTAAAAATATAATGGTGTATACACTTGTCTTTATATAGCCGCCATAATATCGAGTAACAAACGTCGCACCAACGCACATGGGCGAAATCCTCCTCAGTCTCCCTATCTGGCCAGAAAGGAAGTGAGTTCTCCGCTCCCCGCTCCGCCAGCAACATAATAAAGCGGCCATAAAGCAACAGAACGTGCTAACAACACGTACAAATGAGCCAAAAGGGATGTGCCTCCAGTAGTCCAGTTTCGGCTGCTGTTTTGCCGAAAAACTACTTCTCGGAAAAGGCGTTTTCTCTGGAAATTTTGGCAGATTGAAAGGGAAATGGGCAAAGGGTGGTAGCTAGGCAGTGACTTTTTAATTCTGGAACTTGGTAGCTTACCTAGGATAATTCTTAGTAGAGTTTAGCTTATTTGGGTATTAATTCAGGAAGGATTCCACTGAAATATTGATATATTTGATCAATTGAAACTCTATAGAGTCCAATTAATTCCTCAAATATTTATAAGTTTCCCGGAAAATCAAATCAAGTTTAGTTTTATTAGCGATTCCACTGAAATATGAAATATGATCGGTCAATAGCACATTATGCTTAATAAAAATATATAGATAAATATATAAGAGCTCATAAAATAGCTTATAAAAACGAACTTTTCGGAGTTATAAAAGGAAATAATGTATTTTTTATAGTACGTATATATTTTCTGCTAGAAATGAATGTAATCCAAGATATAAAATAAGTAGATGCCTGCCCTGTATTGTTAGTAACCTTCACAAAATATTAATATCTCCTTTCTTTTTCCGCCAATCATACATATGTTCCATTCCAAAGTTTTCGGGAATGTCCCTGACGTTGGATGATGTTGCTCCAGTTGCTTTGGGGGCTCCCAGAAATTTGTAATTCCCAAACGAGGCAGCTCGGCATTCTCATGCTAAACACGAACCAAGAGCGATTTACTGGCACTTTTTCTTTATTTTCCTCGACTCCATATCCCGGAGTGTATGTGTGTATATGGGAGTGTGTCAAAAGGCAGACAGCATAAATAACACGAGCCGCAAAAGAAGAAAAGATGCCCAACAAGGGCGAGGAAAAAACACGTGCAAAAAAACGAGCTTGGTTTTCCTCTTGTTTTGCGTTTTCCTTTCCCTTCCTTCCCTTCGTTTTTTTGATAATAAAAATCAAATAAAGCCGGGCCAAGTCGAAGAAATGACTGAAACCGCAATGCCAAAGAAAGTGAGGCTGGGAAAAGGGCAATGGAAAGTAAAATTTCACACACGCGCCATCGCAAACAACAGGGGAAAAAACGGGAATGAAAAAAGAAAAGAGCAGGGCGGGCAGGAAAAACACGTAAATAAATAAGAAGCGTGAACTTGAATTGATTTGCTTAAGAGTGTTAGCCCAACCACCTCTTGTTAGGCGTAAAAACATCATAATTATAACGAGGTAGCAATTTGTATCCCTCGGATCAGGGCAACAGGGCGTATGAGCGACGCAACGCGGCGGATGAGCAACACGCTCGTAAGGAACTTTTTTATGGCACACACGGGCATAAAATTTAAACCGAATGTCAAGAGAAAAAGGTTAAATGCAGCTGTAAAAATTCATGCGGGGAGCTGCAAAAAAGATTTATGAAAAATTGGCTTTTGTTGTTATGGCCGTGTTTGTTGGTCCTTGTTGTTGTGGTTGCCTTTCCCCCACTGCGTCGAGGGGCTTCGCTTTGCAAGTAAACAAGATAACATGGCCGAATAACACACACAAGCAGGCACACTCATCCCGAAACTCACACACACATATACGGTTGAAGGTCCGTGAACGGAAATGAAAATGTGAACTTTATGACAGAACTCGACTTTTTTTAACGCTGCCTTTCGACCTTCTTCGCCGCCCGCCATTCGTTAGGATATCCGCTTGGGCCTTGCTCTTTTTTTCCACCATGCAGGCCACATTTTTATCAACTAGAATAAATAAATCAAAAACTATATGGCCTGAGGTCAGCAAAGGTTTATCCCCTTACATGCACGGCGAAAAATTTAAGAATATTAATGTTATAATTGGAATTATTAACGTTGTAAAGGCAGGAATAACCTCAATAAAAATAATAATTATAATAAGTAATAAATTATTATTACTAATAATAAAGTAAAGAGAGTTACTTTTTTCCTATTTTAATATATATTTTCCGAATATTCTACTATGAACGAAACCAAATAAATGTAATATATTATTTCTTTACCCTTTTTAAAGTGGATACAAATCTGTTTAAGATAGTAACTGATTTCCCTGAATTTATTTATTAAACCAAATTTTTTTTTTTTTTTTTTTTTAAATATGCAAAAGAAAAAAATATAATTTTAAAAACATGCAAGAACATGGCAAAATAATAATCTCAACTGCCATAATTTTCCATTCTCGGTTTCATGTTGAATTGAATTTTATCTGTTGACCGCAAAATAAACAAAGATGCCAAAGCAATTTTGTGGCCAATGGAAACAACAACAAATGTGTGTTTGTGCATAGATAGTTGCACATTGGCCAACATGGGTTAACTGGGTTAAAATGACAAACGCAATTGGGCACAGCAACAAAAAAAAATACAACAACAGCAAGCATAGTATGTCTAACACATTTTTGTTAAACATTTGTTGGCCTTTCTTCGCGTGGCTTCCTTTTCTCTTTCTATCATTACAGTAGACTCTCAATAGGAGGAACTACTGAGAGTTTAAAACTTTTTTTTGTAAACTTTTAAACATAAGAATTATTATAATAATTATTATAATTACATGAACATTTTGAACTTAAGGAATCTTTATTTCCTGTTTAAGTTCCTGGAGTGCTCTCCGTTTTTAAGGAATCTTAGATCTGTTATTATTATTTAATTAAATATATTTCCTTAATTGTTAAAGCTTATTATAAATATTTATAATGCATTTCCTTTGTAAAATCTGCCCTATATTCTTGTTTTTATATTTTGTTATTGCAATTTTCTCGTTTGGCCATGTTTCCCACATAAATGTAATTTCGTTTTTATTGGCCTTTTACAAATTTGTGCTCTGTTCTTGTTTATGTTTATGCATTTTAATGGCACAGTAACCGGCAGGCAGCCAAGTCGAAAAAGTCGGAATATTTTGGCAAGTGAAGCGGCCTGCAAGCAGCCGGCGCTTGCCAGACGTCTGATCTTTGGCCCCTGGCCACCGCCTCCGAATCAAGCCCCTCTGACATCCCGACCCTGGCACAATATCAAAGTCAAATTGTGTGTAAAATTCTGATGCTGATGATGCCGAGATGCCGCTGCCGCCTGCCGCCTGCGAAGCCAAATAAAATCATCAGCGGCGGAAAATGTTGAAACCAATTCAGGTCTGATGACTAAATGATGAGCCAAAATGATGGGCAGAATAAAGGGCCGGCATCTCAAGAATTTAGAACAAATGCGTCATGTTTCCAGGTCATTAGAGTTATTTATTGAATCAATTTGATTAGCGAAATTCAACAGGCCAATTCTACAAAGAGATTTGAATTGTTTAAAGGACATTTTGTCTGTAATAATGGGAAAAATTACATTATTAGGATTCGTTTTCCTTATTTCTTTGTTGGGGTAATATAAATCAAAGAAAAATGTAATGTTAATGTAGCATAGCTTTTATTTGTCATTAAACTTATAAAACTCAAGCAATGATTGTTATTTTTATTAGAGCATACATTTAACTTAATAATCGATTTTGGTAAAGCATTAAGGATCTGAAATAGTAGTATAAGAACTTTTCTCTAGAGTTAATTTCCATTAAACTTTTAATACATCTTTTCTAGTGAAAAAGCGATGATTTATGTTTAATAAAAAAGGAAAGAAACTTCCTAACTACATATTTATATAGCCATGCAGTTGTATTTATTATTTTTCCTGTTTAATATTTTTTTTTTCATTTTCTGAGGTACAAAAAAATTTTGGAAAAAAAACATTAGCTAACAAAAAATGTCAAAATAAGTAAATAATTATTCCATAAATATGACCGACAAAACCATAACCTTTTTTATTTGTTTGTTTTCTCACAACGCAAAGCTCATAAAACTGAATAATTTATTTATGTTATTAGTTTTAATGGCGTAAATAGAACAATAATAACCAAATATAAATGAATAAAAAATGGGATTTAAAACAACTTTAACTCGCAAAAAATATATTTTTCAGCTTCCATCGAATGTATTATTAATTACTTCTTGATATATAATTACACTCTTAAAATGATTAGCCTGAATAATGAGTTTAAAGGAAGCTCAAGCTTAATTACTACCGCGAAACCCCTTCTTGTCTCTAATTTTTTTTCTATCAAAAGATAACGTTTATGTTCGTTCCCTGGGATTATTAGCTAGTCATCCGAACAGATTGTTTCCCCGCTCCCCAAGCAGCTCTAATTGCATTCGATATTCCCCGCAACCCTCCGTTCGCCGTAACCCTTGGCAGCTACAATTTCAAATACCCGTGATATTCGAGCGGAAGACTGGGGGGAGCTCGGACGACGACGGCTGGGGAGATGGAACAGACTCAGCAAATCCCTTGTAATCCGAGCCGGAGGAAGAAATCACAGTCGCAATCCTTTGGCTCTGGATGACTGCCACTCAGGAGTGTCGCTGGCGAGAAGTTCGGTCGAAAGTTGTTGAAAAATTGCAAACGTTAATCAAAGTTAAGCGGCGGCGCAGCGTCGTCGGTGCCGACGTCAAAGTTAATTAAATTACAAAGTTATTTAATACTTTGGAATCGTTCCGAGGGTTGGGGAATGGATGGAGAAGGTACCAGCAGGAGCCAGTGAAGCATCCAGCCAGGCAACATCTGCTCCCGTGAACTCTGCCCCCCCGTGCATCATTCGTCCTTCGCCTTTCTCCCCAGGCAACGTGTGACAGCCCTTAATGAAATGTAATTGAAATGAATTTATTTTTCTCACACTTTTTCGTGGACTGTCTGTAATGGAAGCATTTCGTGTGCAGCAGCTTTAATTCATTTTCAGTCGGGCACTGGCCAGTTAACCTCATCTTAATCGGACTCAGAGTCCAGCACCACCACCTCCACGTCCTTGCGAATTTCCACTACGTCGTCATCGTAGGATTGGCGTGAACTCTTCAACTTTGGCTCCATCAGAAACGGGCAGTTGAGGGCTGTCGGGATCACAAAGTTGTTATGACGAAGTGAAGATGAGGATGGGATGCATAATGAAATCAACTCAGGGTTGCAAAATGGGGAATACCTCGACTCAGTGCTTTTAATAAAGGTGTTTTGGTTCGGAAAAGGCTTTAAGGTTTATATAAAATTATTTTTAAAGGTATTTTCAAGTTAAAATATACTTTTAAGAGGTTAATTTATTTAAATTTTAAGTCTAGAAAGAGAATACGCAAAAATTCAAGCCGATAAAAAAAGAAAACTTTTAAAAAATATAGGTAAAGATTTTCCATTTTTAAAAACTGAGAAAATGCCAGAGATATAGATAGTATATCCAGAAAAACTCAAATTCGATTCCTTTAACTTTTTGCAACACTGTAACCTATAAGTACCTGCATGTGTGATCTCCTCCTTGGTCTCATAAATGTCCTTTTCGAAGACTTCGCTCTTTGGCATAAGAGCACTCATACAGGCCAGCTGCTTGTTGGGATTCGGGGTTAGGACTTTGAAGCTGTCCTCCTTGGTCTCATCGCCAGTGAGCGAGATACTGGGCTCACTGCGCAGATAGAATTTATTGAGGGCCCGCTGGGCGCTCCGCTGGTTCTCCGCGTGGCATTCGCGGGCCGTCTCATAGTCCTTGTCCGTACTCTTCTTAATCGGCGTCTCCTTGTAGGTGTGCGCCCCGGGAAAGGGCGGGAGATGGTCGGGAATGTGGGAGAATCCGGCCGCTTCACGGCCACTGGTCTCGCTCAGCATCGGCTCCGGCCCTTTGTGGAAATCTTCGTCGCGTGTCATCGGCTTTGGACACTCGACGCGGTCCTCGGGGATGGGCTGAGTACAGACCATGGTCTTGAGGTCGGCCACGTCGATGCCCATCTGGCCAAAGGTGAACTCCAGATCCCAGTAAGTTGGCGCAGCGCGGCCGGCGTGATTGGAGGCGTTGCTGGTGCGAGTGCCAATCTCACGGATTTCTCGAGGGGGAAAAACTTTTGGCTATTTTCCTGGGTTAGCGAAAAAAGTAATACTTACTGTTCCTGAACTTATCCGCCAGAGTGTGACGCAGCATACTGTTCTCCAGGTCGCAGCCTTTGGCTGCCAACATTTGGTCTAGCACTTTGTACAAAGCTTCGTCGTAGGCGTTCATTTTGAAAGAGAAAAGTTAGAGGAAAGAAAAAATCAAGCTGGACAGCTGTCACGCAAAGCCAGTGTTGTAAAGCGCTGGGGCTGCAATGTTATCGTTATCGGTTAACTTGACAGGCTTTTTATTTTGAGGCTGCCAACTGAATTTTATAAATAAAAATTAAAGAGGTATTCAATTAATCTTAATAAGATGAAATCTAATATAAATTCTTATACTTAATAAAAAAAAGTCATTATTTTTAAAAATCATAAATTTAGCGTTCTAATTTCCTATCTTAAAATATTTAATAAATTTAATTTCGATTAAAAAACAGCCTTGTAAACTATACTACACACAAAAATAGTTTTCTTCACCTCATAAAAATCCCTCTCCCATTAATTTCCACGAGAACCGCCTCCACTATTTCCTTAACTAATTTACACAATCTTTCCATATTGCTGAGCACAAAAGCCCCAGCGCTGCTTAGCAAAATTAGCTACCGTTCGGGAACTGTCTCCGTCGCCACACCCCGAAAACTAATTAAAATATTTTCGCCTTTTGCGATCGCGACAAACTGCAAAACTGCTTAGCAGTCGGAGAGCCCTTCCCCGTTCTGCAGATCCATCCATTAGCCCATATCTCGAACATCTCTCCTAATGAGTTATGCAAATATTTGCAGCTGAATGGGCGGCGGCTTCCAAGAAAATATAACAAGACTGACTGGCCATTCGGCTAAAAAGTGGGAGCCATTGTTTGGCCAATGACAAATTTTCCAGACTCCGTCACACAGATAAGCCGAAACGTGAAGCATAATCAGTCATAGAGCGCGAAAAGAGAACGGAAAATTTTACGGGGGAAAAACGGTACTCGGGACTCGGGACTCGGCACGAGGTCACTGTGTCACAGTGGAAAAGGCACTTAAGATGCAGACAGATTCGCGCTTGCGACGCCCAACAGGCTGCCGCTGCAATTGAACAAATTGTCCGACCTCCTAGAGCCCCTACACATACCCCAATATCCCCTCCATCTGTGCCTATCTTTATGATGGAGCTGATGATGGGCATTATGTTGGCTCGACTCGCCTCGGTCGTGCATTGTGGGCGTTCCATAACCGACAGTCGTACAAAGAACTCGCCCGTCCTATCTGCGATCTCATGTTTTTGCCCCGAAGCGCTACCGTTTAAGGCGTACACGCTAAGAAAAATATTATCTTAAATGCTTATCAAATGGTTACAAATTGATTAACAAGAAACCTTGATCTTAGGCTGTTGCAAAGTGGAGCAGAATTAATAACAAAAGAAATACATTTATTGATATTTCTTAGAGAGATATCTGATCTGATATTAATCTTAAATTATATTTGTTGTGAGTACTTAAGGCTTTCTTTAGCTTATTATAACAAAAGTTTAGGATAAAGTACAGCTGGCAGTGCATTCTAGACATATTTTTGTAGATGAAAAGTTTGAGTTTTTTAATGTGTTTGTTCAACTTAATTACCATTTGCATAGTTAGCAGTAAATGCCAGACATTTTTCTGGTTTAAGTAGGGGCTATCTGTGTAGTTTAAGCAAGTGTTAATTACCTATTCAAAAATATCAGCTATTAAAATGTAATGACCGTATGACTAATAAATAAGCTGTCAGGCTCTACGGTGTTTTCATTATTTTCTATATATTTTATAGCCAAGATTAAATTTATACTTGTTGGGAAATAGTGCTTTAACTTGTATTATTTTGTTCTTTTCTTATAAATATATTTATAATAATATTCAATTACTTATATAACTATTTTTAAAATGACATTAAACATCGTTATCTCAGCTTCCCTTTATTTTCTCTCTGCAAATTGTGATACAATTCTGTTGACATGCTAATTTATGCACTCGCATTAGCGGTTGCGCCCATTGTCGCATAAATTTCATTCATAATTAACAAGATGAGCTGCCGAGTATGGCGAAAGCACATCCCGCGCTGCAGTTGCTGGTTGCTGGTTGCTGGTTGCATCGCAAGTTGTTTGCTCAGACGACAAACAAAATAATTGCCGCAATTTAGCCGACGGGCACACAGGCTCAAATTGAGCTGTCTCTGGCCAAAACGAGCTAATTCGAACGATTAATTCGATAAGCTTGCAGCTCCAATCGGACGGAGCAAACAGGCAGACAGTTGGACAAAAAAACCCGCAGCAAATTGATTGAGCAGCCGATTACTGTGGAAGTCCAAGTCACACAGTCCCCGGTCGCAGTCTCCCACTCCTCTAATCCCGGCCAGAGGCCCGGTGCAAATTGCCCCGTCGGCTGGAGCCCCACTACAAAGCACCAAGCAAATTGTTCCAGTTTCCGAGGCGCAGATAAATCTATTGAGATATCGACCCCCGGTCCACAGCTCCTCATCCTCTCCAGCGAGAGCGATCTTGCACCGTTAAGCCCACGCAGGCCAAATGCATTGCCGCCTTGGATGGGGAAGTGCATCTGGATCACGATCTTCTAAGTTCGGGAGAGCCCCGGGCTCTCCGTTCTCTGGAAGCTATCAGGGGGCATGATGTTTATGACAGGAAACTGCCGGAACTGCTGGACAGGTTGAGCCACGTTCTCCTGAGAAGAGAATGGACCCAGTTGAACTATTCACCTGTACTAAAAGAAATTATTTAGGATATTCTAGAAATTCTAGAGATATTTTCAAAGGTTTCTTTAGGAGCATTCACAGATTTTTCACACTCCTTTCAAATAATTCCCAAAAAACTAATCTAATTTCCGATAATGATCACCTCTAAAAGGCCTCATTATATGGCTTAGTATCCCGCAGGCCAATCAAAAATCAAAGTGCAGCCAGAGCACGACTTTTTGCCAATCGCTAATGACACAATCAATGCTAAAACTTGCGTAATTAGAGCCCCGAGGAGCACTGCCAGATGGTCAACTGTTTTGGGCCACGTTTATTTGATCAATGGCCAGTTCAGCCTGTGGCAGCCCACGGAAGCCAATTGGCAAGACACAAAGCGCGTTCGTCAACCCGTCAATTTGTGTTAAATTGTGCAAATGACAACGGCCATAACAATTACAATTATTGTAAGTTATTGTGCGGCAGGGAAAACGAGTTTAATTGACCAGCAGGTGCCACGATAATTTACAATGTTTGGTATCCATTCGAATTGGGAAATCAGTAAAAAAAAAGGAAATCAGCCGCCTCCAATCTCAAAGTACTTGCAAACAATGACGGAATCGTTGAGCTACATTTCATTTTTTCTTATTTTTTGATATGTCGCAGCCCTATCTTATCAGTGCAAAAAATATAAATAAGCCAGTTGCCAAGTTAAAATAGGTTAACACGGAAATGGGTTGACAGAAAATCAGCGGGCCATGTTAAGGCTCTTACTGTAAAACATTTTACACTTGATCGCGTTTTAGGAATTGTTTCAATAATGATTGTGAAGAAGCTTGTAAATATATAATAATTATTGCAGATATACAACAGTTCCTTGAACTTTGTATTGAGTTTATCAGAGTAAACACAGAAGGCTTTTATTTTCCATAAATTTTTGGGGCACTTTCTTGTATTTTTAAACGTTTAAGAATTCTTGGAAAAATCTCAAAGCTTAAGCTTCCCTTTATACCTATTTATGGCATTTTTAAACATTTTCAAAAGGTTTGTGCTGTGAGCTTCAGTTACTTTACATCTTATGTTTACAATCAAAGTTCTGAATACACAATAAAAAACCTGGAAATGCTGAAGCAGTCATATTGCATACACTTTTAATAAAACCCACAAAAAATGACAACAATTGCTTTTTTTCTTGGACGTTAAAAGGTTAAGAGAGAAATGTTTTAAACCGCAAGTGTACAATTTTGTATAAAAATAATGTTTAACCTAAACATTTAATACAGAAATTGGGAATGAAATGGGAATAATTTTTGCAGCACTTTTTATTTTATGTTAGGTCTAACAACTGGCCAGCACTTTATTGGTTTAAATACGCATATATTCCTTTTAAAATTGTCCACAAGAACTCTTCCATGTCGGAGCACTGTATTTATTTGTAGTTTTTTTATTTTTATTTTTTTTATATATTATTAGGGCACTTGCACTTTGAAACTTTTGCTGTGACTTTTTTGCACTTCGACATTTGTCTGCTAAAAAGTTTCTTCTCCTCCCCGACTGCAAGTTGTTTGCATTTTTCACAGAGCTCCGACAAAGCTTCTTTGTGCCAGGGTTATGCAAATCGAATGGAAGAGATTGGGATCGAGATTGAGATAGAGTTTGGGCTGGGGACAGACAAACAGACAATGTTGCAATTTAGCCTTTTATGACAAAGTTGACAAAGTAATTTTGCACCGAGACCAGAGACTCACTTTCTATTTGCTCTTTGGTTTATTAGGTTCCTTGTCATGTTCGGAGCCGCCTATCTAATCGCAGGGCAGGTGGCAATATCAGAAAGGGAGTACTCGGATAGCGATCGAAGCGTCTTGATTAATTCCAATTGACACAATTTTTGGCCAGACTGCGACTGGCTTCTTTCTATCTTTTGTCTGCTGCTTTCAACAACGTTTTGTATTGACCAAATTGAAATTTATTGCCGAAACAAATGGCGAATTATGTCGAATGGAATTTATTAAATTACGGTCGCCAATTGAAAGCGGGCAAACTCGAAATTAAAAGCGCGCTCTCTGCTGAGGTGCGGAAGTGGGAACGCGTGGCACATTTATTAATTCCATTCCCATTCAGTTTCGGCCAGAAAAGAAGCGGAGTCGTCGTCTGCTCCGAATTCGATTCGATTTAAATTCAAATCAACTTCTCAAAGCTGGCGGCAAATTTATGCAGTATTTTCGTACATCCACATCAGGTTCCCGTCTCCGGCGCTGCCTTTGTGCTCATCCGCTCCAGAAACAAAAATGCAAAATTTGTGCTAAAAACCTTCTACTTTTCTAAGCATAATTACGAATTTCAACTTGCATAAGCAGGCAGAAGCTAGAGATGCGGCTAGTGATGAGCTAATGTCGAAACGAGTATATCGAAATTATCGTAAAGCATTAAATACCGAAAATCGGTCTATAAATATTTTACACATAACAAATTAGTTTATGACGAAAAGGAAATTCCTCCAAAGGGCTCTCAGAAAGATATAAGGGGTTCTTTATTTATCTAAATAAATATCGATGCATCCGGCTAGGGGATGTGTCAAAGTAAATACATCGAAAATATCGAAATACATTAAATATCGAAATTCGAATGATAGCAATTATTTCACATTATCGATAGGGTATAGAAATACAATCTCTTAAAATTGTAAATTTAAAATACAATGGCCTTAAAGACAGATCAGGACATATTTATACATATATCGAAATAAATCAAAAATATCGATATACCATAAATATAAATTTTTTTTAAATTCGTATATAAATATTTTTATACCATTCCCAACTCCATCGACAGCATCATTATATTCAGATATTTCGGAACTCCCAAAGGGGAGTTCGGGAGAATGAGGAGTTTTTACCCAACTTTCTGTATCCCATATATCGCCCAAATAAACATTTCCAGCTGACAGACGTCGAAGATAAACAAACAAAGCCAACCGAATGCAGTTGCTTAAATTATGAAAGAAATGCCAGATCAAAGACTTGGATATATCGGGGGAGAGGAATAGTGGGCTTTACAAGGCAATCCCTGACATCTTCAAGTGGCTGTGATCCGGCGCGGACTCTGTTGCAATTATTATTATTTTTGGACCGCAGCATTCTTGCTGACGCCAAATGGAGAACTTTGCATTTTTATTCGCGCTCCTCAATATGTCAAAATGCTTTTTGCATTGCCCTCGACGTTGGTTTTGTGCATCGATTGAGTCAATATTTATGGCAAAAGGAAAATTCCTGGAATATCATTTGCATTATTTGCCTTTGTGGAAAACTTTTCACTGATTTCTGGTGTATTATTTTCTTCTATTATTGCAGATTTGCGAATTCTGATCTGAAGGGGACTCAAAGACGTCTAACCAATAGGTAAATATAATTTCTGAAGTAATAATATCTAATTCAAAGCATAAATACATAAATAAAACAAATCAAATCCTCCCTTTCAACTTGTAGCAATATTCCTTTAACTTATTATTTATTTATTTACTCAATTTAGCAGCTTAAACCGCATATTTAATGAGTAGTGAGAAGATATTTTTAAGAATTCATTTAAATATCTTAGTGTATTAATTTCACAGTCTTTACATTGAATTCATGCATTGAAAAGCCCATAAGAAATCCACTTATATTTGCAAAATGTCTAACATATTATCTAGAGTTCGCATAACTTAATTAAACATCTCAGCAGAGTGTTATCTGAGCTCAAATTACATCAATTAATTCTTGTTTATTTATTTGCCAATTTGCGGTGCCAAATATTGCCTTCTCCGCTTAGCAAATTTCAATAAACTCTCAACCAACAAACATGTAATGGAATCGTATTATAAATTTTCCCTTGGAAAATGCAAAGTACATTCCATAATTCAACAGATTGGCTCGATACCGATGCCATTTTCTGCACTTCATATGGCTAATGCAATTTGAGCCACCAAAACCACTACCAAAAAAAAAAGTACAAAATAAAATAAAACACCTCCCACACAAATGTGGTTCCCTCTGACAATATTTACCGCACATTTTGCGCAATGCCAAGCGGCGATTTTGGTTTTCATCTTTGGGACTCCGGCGGTTTTCATTTACACCTATTTATATTTATTTCCTCACAGCGGCGGTGGCGGCACTCTAAAGTCCGCCACCTTTTTCCTTATATTTATTTATGCTGATTCTCCTGGCCCCTATCGCCATGTGCATTTTTTATGTTTCTGAGAGAGAAAATGGGAGAAAGGGAAATTGCAGTCGGAGCTAGAGTACAATAAGTCAGCGATAAGGCAGCAGACTTTTTGCGTGACCCATAAATTAATAAGAGTGAAAACAGAAAAGTCGTCGCCGGTGCACGTGGCGAATACGTAATAATTCCCAATGGTATTTCCGTGGCCTTAACGCCACAATTTGCTTAATGCCGCTGACCAATATTGATGCTCGACCAATATTTGTACAATTTGTTTCAAAGTCACAGCGCCGGCTGACATACAGACATATTCCGCTGTGGCAGGTCTCCGAAGTGGATTTGGTGGAAACACCTGAAGTCTGCGGTTCGAGTGACTCAAATTGCAGATGATTCAGGTGAACACTCCTATATATGTGTATATAGCTGCAGTTAGTCACAGAATATCATCTTTTTTTCCTTTTTAATGTCTAGAATCAATTTGCATGCCATTTGTTCTGTCAAAGTTTTTCTGTATATTTTATTTCTCTTGTATTTTTCCTGCTCTGACCATATACGTAACGTAATTTGATTTCCAGATATCGCAAGTTTGATTTGTGATTTTTGTGGCGATTCTCAAATGGCTTGCCTTGACATTTTGGTGGTGGAAAATTTAAATATAGATTAAAAATCACCAAATGCGGCCTGCAGAGTGTCGAGCGGCTCATCTGCCGGCCATTAGAAAAACGTTAATGCCACGCCCCCTCATCCTACTATAGCTATCTATAAATATGCCAGACTTTGCATAGCCGGAAAGTCAACAAAAGTGGCCAAGAGAATGGGATGATGATGATGCAGCAGCAGCTGGGCCCGGTGATGACACGATGATGGCTACAATATAGACGGGGGAGTTCCAGGGGGAATTATAGGAGGAGTTATGATGGACTGAGGGAAAAAGTGCATCGAGTTTAAGGAAGAAACATATTTATTTAGTTGATATTTATGATTTTATTTCTGGAGTACTGAACATTTTATATTTCCATTAATATTTTGCCACTTCATCTGTTAAATTTCAGTAAATTCTTCTCTTAGACTTTAGATTATTTTCTCCCTGTGCAAGTGAGTTTCCCTATAAAAAGCGAGTGCATCAGACCAGTTGGCAATAAATTATCGTCAAACGGAAATCATTTTGCATGCATGTCCTGCTGCATCCCTGCTTCGAATAACCAGAGAAAAAAAAACAGGAGTGCTCTCGAAATGAAAATGTCCTGTTTGCGTCTGCAGAATGTCAAGCGGAAATTCAACAAATTTTGCGCAAACGGAAAAGCGGGACAATTTCCACTTATCCTGCTTACGGGGTCTTAGCCCTTGCTGGGGGCTATAAGCCAACATTCCATAATGCGATTAAGCCCGGAACAATGCAAGTCCCGAGATATTTTGCAAGAAACCAAAAACATTTTCTGCAGCACACGCACAAAAACCAGAGGCGAAGCAACAAATTTTTGGAGCCTGTAAATGATTTCAAGGCAACTCATGTGAGTGGGTGTGCGGGGTGTTCGGGGGGGTGTGCGGGTCTAGCAAACAAGATAAAACTTTTGATTTATCGTTGACACGAACGACAAGAACAGAAAGAAGCAGAACAGGAGCAGAGTCCTGCCGAATTTTTTGGCCAGTGGGAGGCAACTGGAAACTAACTTGGGACACAAATGCGTGCGTCGATAACGAAAGGCAGATTCTGCACTAAGGGAAAAAGACGTTAATATCTTAACTTATGCCCTCAGGCTTTGTTTTACATTAAAAAACATTTATAAAATAAAAAAAAAAAAATATATATATATATATATATATATTATTCCCTTTAACATGTTATAGTTTTAAGGACTTCTTTATACCTAAAAAAAAAATTCATTGAAGGAAATACGTCTTTCAATTATGATTCATAATTTATGAATAAGTCATAACCGAAATTTTCAGCTGCTTTGGCGCGACTAAAGTTAATAAAAAATTTATATATATTTACGCATCCAAAATATTTACAATATTTAATTAATTTATTAAATTTAATTATTAATTAATTTTTTCGCCGACCTGAAATATAAAAGTGTGTCCATGCCTCCTTTACCGACTTCTATGAAATGAATAAAATTAACAATTAAATGTCATAGCACCATAAATTATTAAAATAATAGTTCTTATTTGGAATTACTTATAAAAAGCTTTTTCAATATAATGCTCATATAATAATAATAATATAATTCCTTTTTTAAAAAAACAAACCATTAAAAAAATTAACTCCAATATTTAATTTTACCTTTTAAAGATCCGAAAATTGCTTTAAATATTATTAAGTATCTCTCAGTTTTTTCTGGAAGAATTCTGATAATAAATTTGTGAAATCGAATGCCTACTTAAATATTCAGTAATTACTAGACTTCCTTCCCTTCTTCTAACGATTTTGAGTTGCTAAACACTAGGAAATTGTTCCCCAGCATATCAGAAATTTGTTTCCCAAAAAGAACACCTCAAATGTTATTTGTTAATCCCCATTACCTTGTAGAACTTTCTCCCCGTGTGCCTGCATCGGAGCCAATTACCCAGCTGGCCACATGCCATGGATAAAGGCAATGGACGGGCACGGGGACGGAGGCTTCTGGTCTGGCAGTGTCAAGTGTGTGTCACGACACGCGCCGACAAATTTGTGGGCTGCCACCCAAAAAGCTGCAAACAGGCATAAACTCTCTCCAGCTTCTGGAAGAGGAAAATGAGGCAGTATTTTTTTGGGGGAAGGAGCGAAATGGTGAAAGAATACAAGGCGAACAGACAACAATGGGCAGCTGAATGGTCAACTTGCCGCCGCCCCCCAACTCCTCCTCCGCAGATAACATCGGCAAAACAATTTGGCCCAAACCAGAAACAGAACTCTGAAAGCAAAGTTCCGCAATATTTGTTTGCTTTGCCAGCCTTAATTTTCACAAATATTTGCTCACTCGCATTTCTGCTGTTTACTCACTTTGCAAGGCCTGAACTTGAGCAAAAAAATTAATAGAAAATATTTTTACAGTTCCGACGAGGGAGCGTAAAAATTAACAGCACAAAAATACGCAAAGTGACATTTTTATGTCAATGAAATCCGCACACAAACGAATATTTACGAGTATATGAATAAGTTGAAAAACAGATCTAGAAAGCGAAGATCGCTTTAGCAGAATTTATCATCGCAGGGTAGTAGGTATTTGTGCACTTTAAGAAATTATTTAAGAATTTATATGGGTCTCTAAATAATTATTTTCTAGTATTTATAAATTATTTTCTGAAATTGCTTCTGTAAGGGAGTGCAACAAATTTATTTAACTTGGAATAAAAATAAGTTTTTATAACTTTTGGAAAACTTTAATATAATTTATCTTTGTTCTTATTTAAATTAGTTTATCCTTATTTTTAGGGCATAAAATACACAAAATAGATGCGAAGAAAACAGTACAAGTTATATTTATTGTATTCTCTCTATAAAATAATTGTCTTGGACTTAGGAGAATTTTATGATTACTTTCTATTTAATTTCCAGATTAACTTAGTAGAATTGAGTTCATTTCTAGCTTATTAAATGATTTAGCTAGACTTAGAAACAAAGATTTCTTCATCAACAAATTCTGAATAAAATGTTATAAGCATATAGATTATTTTTGATTACATTCTTGCTAAATTACTGAATGGAAATTTGTCAAAATAGAAGCTGAGGTCAGCTTGACACAATTCAAGTGAACTTGAATAAAAAATAATTTATTACTTTTTCGAAACCTGGGTTATCAGCAGATTTGCCGGGTTAACAAGCGAGAAATGAAGTAATTGTTTCATGTTTCTAGGTCCAAATATTAACACGTGTAGATTAAATAGTTATTTTAATCATTGAAATAGTTTCTTAAAAATATCCAATTTATTTAGCCAAAAAGAGCGCAAAGTAGCTTGTAAATTTTTCTCCCCGTGTGGCCACTGATGGTGTCTGATAGGCTGGGACACCCCGACGTCGAGTGTCGCGAGTGTGTAGCGTGTGTAGTGTGTGTGTGTGGAATAAATTCGAGGGGCATGACATCACTTTGGACGACAGACGCGGCTCCAATTGCCGTTCGAGTATGCGATATAGTACGTGATATAGATGCTGACGTAGCCGCCGGCGCCTGCGCCCAATGCAAATCTCAATCTCTGGGTTTATTTGGTCGATGACGTTGTCTTCAATACCCATTCGCAATGCACACACATGGCTCGTAACTGAAAGGCGGCTACGTGCGCTGCTTCAAAGTCGGGGACGGGGAGCCTCGAACAGAGTTATGTCATATATCTTTTGGGGTAGGACCTGGCAAGCAGGTAGAAATGATTGATATGTGGAACTCTGCGGGACTCTCGAACTGCAGCCGCATTTGATTTGTGATGATTTCTGATGAATTGCTTGTTGGCTTTCGCATAAATCTGAAATCTGAAATGGAATTTATGACTTTGAGTAGTGAGAAGGCAAAGAATTTTGCTTTTAACTTTAACTGCGGTCGATTTATAATGCTGCCCCGCCCAAAGTGCGCGTCGCGGACAGAACCAAAAACCGACATAAAGGAGGGAATCCATTTAAAATTCATCTAAACTCATTAAAAAAGTTTTTTTTCGGCGTAAATTAATTTCAACTTGGCCCGGAGCAGCGGAAAAACAGAAACAGAAAACTTTGAATGCACTCAAATTCAATTGAAAAGTGCTGCCTCACTGCGTGCCCTGGCCTGCCGTGGCCTGGCCTGGCACTGCGTATACTTGATATCGCGCATACGCCGCGTGGGGACCGCAGTCGACGCAGTTTCGTTCTGCAACTCTCCGAGTCCTGTCAAAGCAGCAAACAAACACACAAGCTGACGACAGACACAATGACTTGTCAGCACACTAAATGACTTTCACTTTTCCCGTTTGGCAGTGAAGGGTGGTGTCGGAAAAATGCACAGGCAAGCACAGAAAAATAAATGGGTATTTAATTAATTATAGTAATGAATAAATGGTTTATTTTTTAGCTTAAAAACTTCTGATGATATCAAAGCGAATACTATTTAAATTCCTTCGAACAACAAGGCTTTTAGATTTATTTTGAAAGATTCTGAAATGAATAAGAAGTGATTTTCCCATCTACAACTCTCTGTACTTCTAAGAAAACACATTTCTATTTATTCTTAAAATTAAATATATATTTCAAATTAATCCATACATTTTAGGAATAATTCTAATCATTTCCCTGCAGTTTCCTTAGATTTTAAATTGAAATTTAAAGTGCAACTCACATAGAATATACTTCAAACTGCATTAATTTTATCTGCAAGCTCATTTCTCCCCGTGTAAGGTTATCTTCGCTTTGAAAGATGTGTATCAGTGGACAGCTAAAGAATTTAAAGAGGACAAAGTTGCCAGCTGACGATAGGAAAAACCCTTAGCTGGCGGAGGAGTAGGGAATCCAGGGGAAAAACTTCAGTCAAAAGGCATGACAGATGCGGAGATAGCAGAAGGAGAAGCCGCAGTACAGCCAGTACGTGTCGGCTCCTTGCTGAGAGATTCCGCACAGGTGAACCATGAAAATGCAGGTGAAAATCAAGAGGGAGAGGAAAGCTGGGCAAACAGACCGAGTGGCAGCTGTGAAAACGTTTCTCGGCTACTTTTCAATGCAATCGAGGCAGACGGAGCTGCTACTGCTGCCGGTGATTGGCTCGAATCTGGCAGAGATGCGTATAAATTATATTGCCCGGCCACGATTTACCACCTTTCCCCATTTATTCCGGGCAATGAAAATGCTCCAGCTGTACCTTTCCTTTTC
Source organism: Drosophila asahinai (assembly GCA_008042795.1). Taxonomy (NCBI): domain Eukaryota; kingdom Metazoa; phylum Arthropoda; class Insecta; order Diptera; family Drosophilidae; genus Drosophila; species Drosophila asahinai. The sequence continues at coordinate 182,436 of VNJZ01011630.1, forward strand.
TGCTATTTTGCCAAACTATTTCTGTGATTGCATTTAAATCAATGAAATGCGCATAAATTAATTAAGCCCGAGAGCGAGGCGAAAAGAAACGCATGTCCGTGTGTTGTATTTATAAATGTTTAACTTCCTACAGCTACAAATTAACCGCACAAAAACATTTACCTTTAATTAAACCGCCGCAAAACTGGTATTTAGCCAGCAATTTGCTATCGATTTTAAGTTTGTTTGTTTACGAATCGAAACGGAATTAATGCAAATTCGTTTGCTGGCTGGCTGAAGCGACTTAATTATGCCAAGAACGGGTTAATTCCGGCCAGCCGCGATCCCCTAATTGATTACGACATATGCTAGCAGGGGCAGGAACTCCCCCAACATACTGTATATATACTCGATATATTCCGATATGACAGGGGCAGAACTCTGCCAAAGATTAATGCCAGCAATTTGTCCACTTCCAAAAGCCACATACCAAAATCTAAGCCCAAACTGCGAATCTTTAAGCCGCTGTTTAGCTTTTTTTAATTTATTTTTGGCAGCCGCTTGCATTGAACCCGACGTTAAGGGGTTAAGTCCAAAGATGTTTCTCGTTCGTTGCCATTCAACTTTTGCTTTTAACTTGAATTCTTGCTCGAAAATATTATGATGATTGATGGCCAATCGAGCGAAATATATGGGGTGTGCGAGTGGGTGATGATCTGCTGAAGAGATCTCAATTATAGCCGCTTTCCGGGCCGCTCGTTTGATAGGATTCTAATTACGAGCAAATTACATATCATATATCATCATAGCAGTTCTGGGAACTCTCCATGATTTATGCTAATTCCGGGCTAGCATCGAAGTGGCACCAAAATAGCACCGAAATAGCACCTCATTAATGTAAATTCGTTGCCCAAATGGTGGAAACCCCCCTTGAAAATCCAAACGCACGCCTCTAACTCATTTATCAGAAGCGGCGGCGGCACACACGTGTGTTTTTTGGGTTTTATTTTTTTATTTTTTCAAATACCAGTCCCCATTCTCATTGCGATTCCCAGATGTATTCGAGGTTTCGGCCCTAATACCCAAAGTGCTGAGGCTGATGAGCTTATCTGGCCCACAAGGTTGCGGAAAAGGGTCTTAATTCTAAATTTAAAAAATTATCAAACAGTCACATTTTATAACCTTTTTTTTTTGGTGGGTTCCCAGCTGCCGCTTGATTGATTTGCTCGTCTTTTAGGATTTTTTGTGGCTTGGATTTTTACGACCCTTCGTTTCCCCTGAACTTGTTGAAACGATCCAATTAAAATCACATTTCCAGCTGCAAACGCCGCTTGGATGCTGTAATAACCAAAAACACACATAACTTGTGGCTCGAAACGCCCAAGTTCAAGATCAAGGTCTTGCGAGTCGCGATATATATGTATTTTTGTATTCCCCTCCATCATTTTCCCCCGACATTTGAATGTCGTCTGGGCTTTTGCGGCTCCCACAGCCAACTGCATTCGAAGTGGGTCATAAATCAGTCAAATTACGCCCACAACGCAGCCGCTGACTTCCCTGCGTTTTGCTGTGAGTGGGTGCCGTCTCCATCGGCGGCGCGGTTCCTCTTTTTATTGGCCACTTAAACAAATGTCGAGTTGTAATAATGTTGACATCAACGTCTTGAAGGTCTATCTGGCTGGGAACTCTCGCGTCATCGCGTCATCGGGTCGAGCAAACAAACCAGAAAACCAGTAAACAATGCAACCCGAGTCCCCGCGGGCAAACAACAATTACAGCCACTGAACCTCGCCGAGATCGGTGCACAGGAAGAAATTTTAACCCCTGATATTATTAGGATTGGGTTAGAGAGATTTTTAGATGAGATTGGGATACAGGAAGGCAAGAAATTAAATTATTTACAGATGTATTTCTGTGCTAGATAGGTTTTAAATCAGTTTTAACGCTTGCCCCATTTAAATATTATTTAAATTTATAACTTAGTAGCTCTACACTTTTTAGTACATTTTTAAATTAAATAAATTACTAAAAATAAACAAATCATAATAGATTATATAAAAAACAGGATAAAAATAATTGAAAAATAATATAAGAACATTCCACCTGAATCGTGATTTCGTTTGTTTATTAGTTTATATTATTAAATATATTTTTATATGAAAAATATGGAGGTGACTTAGACAAAGGTTGCTTGAACTCCATATTAAATTGTATATACATTTTTAAAAGTTTTTACATTAACTTAAACCCTGTGGATCTAAATATTTACAAACTGCTACAAATATGTTTCTTGGAATTGCGCTTTGTAAATATATTTTTTAATTATTTTGTATCACTAAAATAAATATTCTTATATAGCCTCGTGGAAACTCTAAATATTACAGGTAGATACAAAATATTTTCCCGTGTATCGGGCCCATAATAATAATGAATGTCAAGTCGTCACCGTTGAGGAATTTGCCGTCGATTGCCGTTGGCCAAGAAAAGCCAAGAGGCACATGCCAAGAGCCAACAATGAGCCAAGAGGCAAGACACAGTCGAACCAACAACTCCCGGCTGTCTGGCGAAGCTGTCAAGCCAGTTGGCCGCCGCGTGTGTTTACTTCTTAAACTCTTTCGCTGGCTCCCTCCCCTTTAATTTGTTTGGATTCGTGGGCATGAATTATTTTACAGGAATTATATATGATTAGCCGCGTGCATACGTGCACGGGAAACGGACACCGAAGAAAGGGGAGGCGACGAATTAGCCACACACACTCCACACTCCAATGGCTCAATTAAAACGACACAATCAAGCCCATAATTTACCGGGAGAGTAGAGTGCAGGCCGGGAACAGGTATGGAGCCAGGTGATATCTGAAACCTGCCGGCGATAGATCATTTAATTAAGTTTAGTGGAATGTCAAAGGTGAAAGACATGTCCATCCGTCCAGCTGGGTTGGGGGAACTTTTAATTAGGTTTCTTGGTCGGTTTATCATAAGATCTTTGGTAGATACTTTCACTTTCCAGTGAGCTTTTCAAGGAAATTAATTTGGAAAGTAAATATTATCCAAAAAGTCTGCTCTAAGCAGGTTAGAAATATAAAATAAGAAGGAAATAAGGATATATTGTTTTTTAAGTGTTTAAAAAATATTAATATTGCCAGAATCTTTTGAGGAAATGCAGAATAATTGTCTTGGGGAAGATAATCCAAGTTTTGCAAGGTTTCAATATATTTAACCTGCAGAAAATTATATATTCCTGGTCTAAAATATTCCCTACTTCTTTATTTATATAAAGACAATATTTTAGAGCCTCAAAATAAACTTTAAGTTATCTAATTTAAAAGAAATTTTAAAGAAAGATATAGATCTTCAAGACTATTAGGGAATATTTTGTAAAATAAAAGGGTTTCTTGATAAATATTGCTATTACAACTTAAATTTGTTCAATTTAGAAGCCTGTTAGATTAAAAAAAAACCTAATATTTTCTGTAATTTCTGGTATTGTTACAAACAATTTAACTCTTTAATATTCAACCCCTTTGCAACCAACAAACACCCCACACAGCTTTTGATTCCACATTTATTTAGACAAAAGACCTTTGAGTTGTGGTTCATCCAAGAATAAACTCGGCAGAGACCCTCTGAAACAGTTAGCGGATTAACCCGTTGGCATTTCAAGTCATTTATATGCGCAAAGTGGGTCACTGCAGCTGGCACACACACCCGCCGCACACCATTTCACACACGCACACACTCCAAAGAGGCAGCACCACTCGGTGTGTGTCAACAAATTGAAAATAGAATGCAATAACAAGCATCGGTGGCAGCCACAGTTCCTCTCAGACGACCTGAGCTGGCTAGGAGTTATGAAAGTGTTAATTGAAACGCCAAACACAAAGCCGGGCCAAATGAGAGGGCTACGGACTGGCCAAGAGATGGCCACTGACGACCAGGTCTGCGGCAGCTTATGAATGGCGGGGCCAATAAATAAAATAAATCTGTTCAAATATATTTCCCGTCGACTCAATTTGTCTTGGCCGCGTGTGGAGGCGTTTGTGTGTCCATCCATCAACGGAAACACTTGTTAGAGGCTACTCCTCCGCCTCCCCTGGAATATATTTGCATAAAACAAACATTTGCTGAAATAGAATTATGATAAGCAGACGACGAGTTGAGAGATTAACGAATGTCCATCGTTTGTTTTCCGTTTCCAGCCCGTCTTCAGCCGGTTGAGCGATGTAAGAAGAGAGGAGGCCAACAGCGAGAAAAACGAGATCAACCGAGGATTCAGAGGAAGAACAGCAAGAAACCCCCATTAGTAACCAACACAAGGCATCAGGATGAGTGGCAGCCCTAAGATGTGGTGCTGTCAAGTATTTATCTTAGTTTTATGTGAGTCTCTCTGCCTGAAGATGCAACTCCCGCCATGATTAATACTAACCTTCTTCCATTCCCCCTCTTAGTGGCACACACAATCCCGGCAGAGTTCCATGCCAGTGCAGCGCGTGCCAGCGCTAGCTTCGATGGACCCTCGCCCGCACAAAGCCCGGATGCACTGGCTCCCACGGCAAGGCCTAAGCGACGCATGTACGCCATGTGCCCGCCGCAATTCCAGCGCGTGGGCACCGACTGCTACTCGCTGGTGGAGCAGCGCAGCAGCTGGCTGGAGGCGCACTTCTTCTGCAAGGACAAGAACGCCAATCTCACGGAGCCGGGCAAGCATGCCGACCGCAAGCTGAGGCAGTTCCTGCAGAAACAAGATGCTCTAACTGGAGGTGAGCTATTATTACCTTTATTTCTTAGACTCGAAGCTAATCCTAGACCCATATTAGAGCGCGATCCCATCTGGCTGGGCGCCACCTATGACCACCACAACAACAAGTGGCAGTGGAGCATGAGCGGACGCAATTTGTCCTTCAACGCCTTCAGCCAAAAGGATCCCACGTAAGTGATTCGCATCTATGATCTCTTTCCTTTCTGCCTTTATTTCCGTAGATTGATTTAACGCTTAAGCAACAATTCTAGCTATGTGCAACTTATCTCCAACAGCAATCCGCTGGACAATAACTGTGCCATCTACGACCCGAGCCTCAAGTACCGCTGGTCGGCGCGTCCCTGCTCGGATAAGTTGCGCTTCATCTGCCAGCACAAGATGCCCAAGGTGAGCGGACCCAATCGCTACAAGATCTACAATCGATGGAACGCCACCTATCCGAACGAGCAGGCCAACGAGGTGGTACTGGAGATAATCGATCCGCATGACAATGATCGCAGGTACGTAAAGGTTATCTAGGGAGTGGCATCTCCAGGCAACAGCTGGGTTTCCGGTGAGCTGTCCTGGTTCTCTTCCTCTGCCTGCTTTGGCTCCTGTGGCTCTTGAGCCTGATTCTGTTCGGCCTCTTCTTCTGCCAAGAATTCATCCCATTTTGAGAGGCGCTCTTGGGCCTCCACAGCGGACTCATCGATTCTGTAATGGGTTTAAAAAAAGAGTTAGCAATCCTTCTGGCTTGGATTGGTTTGTGATAATCACTCACTTGTATTTGGTCTTGCCATCCCAGGTCTCGGCGCTTAACTGACGCTGTCCAAAATACCTTCCCTGCATCATTTGTATGACCACATCGGCCTCTTCCGGCGTGGACATGTTGATGGTGGCTACACCCTCGGGATGGCGCTGCAAAGAGGGTTTTATTAGGAGTCTTTATACTTCTTAAATTTAATATATATTGAGCTTACATCGTAGATCACCACTTTGCGTACTATTCCGCACTTGCTGCACTCCTCTCGCAGATTGTTCTGATACTCCAAGATGAGCTCCACCTCCTTTTCAAACAGTTCCGGGGTAAAGAGGTTCTTGATGACCACAGTTCTCTCATTTTTAGAGCGCTCGCCACGCATTTTATCAGGACGCCAATCGAATAATCTGATAAATTTCCAAGAAAGTTGGAGAAAATTATAAAAAGATGAAAATATTATAGAGATTCTTGGATCCTTCTATTAAAATGATTCATTTTAAAGCCAAACCCATGTTTACACCTTTTTAGTTGGAAATTTCTCACCAGTTCCCATGCTTTTATGGATTTAAGGTGGCATAAGAGCTTCCAAAACGTTAAATTTCTTCCAAGAACTATATATTTCCACAATTCTTCTTGTGAGTACTCACTTTTCCTTCATCTTCTGCAACTTCTCCTTGTCCTTCTTCTTTCGCTTGGGTTTCAGGGCGGGATTGTACTCTCCCCGCATCTGGAACTGAGCTCTCTGCACGCGTATCTTGTGGCCCCGCAGATTGTACTCGTCCAGGATTTTCAAAGCCAGATTGACACTCTCCACCTGGAAAGATAAATTCCAAAAGTTACTAAGATGTATCCCTTCTCCCTTCCCGCAGATACCACCGCCGCGTCAAGGCCGAGGGCAGCGACGAGGAGATGATCATACCCGCCCGCCGCCGCAACAACAATCGCCGGAACAACCAGAGAAACCCCCAAAGGAACCGCCAGAACCCCAACCCGAACCAGAACCAGCATCCCAACGATGTCAACTTCCAGCCTTCGCAACCACGCCAGCGCAAGCGTCCGCGTGTCTCCACTGTGGCGCCACCAGTAGCTGCTTCACCCACTAATCCCTCCAACGATGTGTTAAGTCCCTCACCCACGCCCCAGCAGATGACGCAGTACGATCGGAAGCTGCAGCGCCAACGGGAGCGCGAGCGTCGCCGCCAGCAGCGCAAGAAGGAAAGACAGGCCCTGGTCCGGCAGCAGCGTCGCGAGAAGCAACGTCGCCAGCGAGAGGAACAGCAGCGGCTGCAGCGCGAGGAGCAGCAGCGCCGAGAGCGGGAAGGCCAGCAGGATGCACCCAAGTCGCGGGAGGTGGATGAACTGCGTCAGCGCTCAGGCGAGGAGCAGGAGAAGAAGCTAAAGGAGGAGAGGGAAAAGCAGGAGAAGCAGCGACAAGAAGAGCAGGACAAACTGGCGGAGGAGGAGGCACGCAAGCTCAAGGAGCAGCATGAGCGCCAGCAGGAACTGCAAAAGAACCAGGAGCAGCAGCTCCGCGAACTGAAGGCCAAGCAGCAGCGGGAGCAGCAGGAGCGCGAGTACCAACTCCAGCACCGCGAGCGGGAGCTGGAGCTGCTGAAGCAGCACCAGGCCGAGGCGGAGCGCCAACGTGCCGCCGACGAGGAGGCCGAGAAACTGCGCCAGGAACGCATCCAGAAGCAGCGGCAGCTGGAGGCCGAGGAGCGGCACGCACGGGAGGAGGACCGCCGCAAGCAACGCGAGGAGCAGGAGGAGCAGGACCGCCAGAATGCCGCCAAGCGGCTGGCCGAGGAGCAGCGGCTGCGCGAGGAGTACGAGCAGCGGCTGCAGCAGGCCAAGACGGATCGGGAGAAGCAGCTGGCCGAGGCACGCGAGGCCAAGCGGCGCGAGGAGCTGGAGCTGCAGGAAACCCTAAAGAAGCAGGAGAAGGAGCGCCAGGAGCAGATCCGGCGCGAGCAGGAGGAGGAGGAGAAGCGCCTGGAGCTGCAGCGACTGGACGACACGCGCCGCTTTGAGGAGAAGGAGCTGAAGCGGCTGCACGAGGAGAACCAGAAGCGCGAGGAGCAGCAGCGGCAGCGCGAACGGGAGATCGCCCAGCGCGAGGCAGCCGAGAAGAAGCTGGCCGAGGAGGAGGAGCGACTGCGCCAGGAGGTCAGCGCCGAGGAGCGGGTACTGAAGCAGCGCCTGGAGGATGATATGCGTCAGGCGGAAGAGGCACGCAAGGCCAAGGAGGCCGAGGAGCGCGCCGCCGACGAGGCCAAGGCCGCCGAGCAGAAGCGACGCCTGGAGACGGCCAAGAAGCAGGCCGACGAGGAGGTCAAGGCCCAGCTGGAGAAGAAGCGGCAGGACTATGCCAACCGCATCTCGGCTCTGAGTCCCGAGGACCAGAAGAAGTTCATCGAGATGAGGAAGCGGCGCAAGCAGCTCAAGGAGCAGAAGGAGCGCGAGCGCAGGGAGAAGGAGCTCAAGCGGATACAGCACGCCATGCGGCTCAATGATGCGGAGTAGAGTCAGCAGGATCCCGCCTCCCAAGTCCTCCAAAACCGAACCGAACACTAACCAATTACTAACATATCGATCGATCAAGTTGGTTACGCATACGCACCGTTGCCCACACACACCTTTTCGATGGCTTTTCCTTGTGCAAAGGAAAAACACACGCAAAAGTATTATTTACCAGGAGACGAGACGAGAAAGGAAGCATCCTTGATGGAGGACGACACACCGCAGCGAAGCTAATTGAATTCGGTTAAAAAGGGGAATCAGAATCCGAGTCAGATTTCAGATTGCATTTCGATCGAGCGCAGGAAACCAAGCCAATCTCCAAGCACTTCGCTAAGCTCTATTAGTACTGTACAGTAAATATATATACTCTATATATAGGTCTAGGATATAGACACACACGATGAACACCACACACCCCACACACACACGGCAACCACCAGTCACGCATGTTTCCTTAATAACCGAACTAGAAGTTAGCTGTCAATGAACCCCGCACCAAGCCCAAGCCAGCACCCAGAACCTAGAGAAGATTGAATGGAAACACCTCCTCTTTGAGGGCCAGGTCCCAATCCTCCCACAACTCCAAGCAATACTTTACTAAGAATCTTTTTATGGATAACATCGGATGGTCATCACCGGCGGCCATTTTACTAACTTCTTAGGTTAATAAAAAACTATACTTTACACACACATATGTATATGTAATAACTAAAGTATGTTTAAATGTAAATTTTTATGTATTTTTTAATACCTCAACAACAACAAGAAAGAATGAAGGATAAACCCCGAGGCGACTTTCACTACGTTTTTTGTTTCGTTCACAAAAAACTGGGAAATTGAAAGATGGAAAGCCTAGGCGGTGGAAACGGATGAAATCGAAATGAAAAAGCAATTTTATATAGCCAAGTAAATGCATTTTAATAATAGTAAACTAACCAATTTTAAATATTATTACTATTACTATACTCTACAACAAAAGAAACACACGAATAAACCTAAATAGTCAGCGAAACGTAAGCAAAGAAATCAGATAAAGAGAAGTTAAAGAGAGGGAGCATCAGCACACAAATGAAATACGAAAACATATGATAAAATTACCATATAATATTTATGCAAGATTGAATCTAGTTAAGCCAGCAAACAACAGAAATAAACATAAAATAAAGAAAATAAAGTTTGACAAAGAAAGAAAACCGAAGTTGTTTTTATCGGGCATGCCACAGAAATCACGAGGGTTTTGAAATCACCTTAACTGGTGCCTAAAAGTATGCAATAAAATGTTAAAATTTATAAATTCAGGGAAAATTTGATTTATTTACGATAACAGATTTTGTAGCATACATTTTGGCACCCTTTTAAGTGATTTTAAATGGCTAGTGATTTCTGTAGCACCCCCGTATTATTTATTTCACTCACCTTGATATAGTCACAGAGACCATCGCCCTTGATCTGACCATCCTTCTCGGCGTACAGCTTCAGCTTGAACTTCTGGGTCTGGGGATCCCGCATGACCATCCCACACTTGCCCATCAGATCGGCAAATTCATCCATGGTGATGTCCAGGGGCAGATTCGAGACATACACCTTGGTGTTCTGCGTGGGATCCATCTCGAACCATTCTGGAAGTACAAACCTTTATCTCTGTAAAGCTTTAATCTTAATCCTAGACTCACTTGGTGGCTCCTGGATCTTCCGCTTGCCCGTGGGCGCTCCCGCTACTGTCGAGGCTTCCTTATCCTGGGCCATGGCCGCCTCCGCCTCGGCTGTCATTCGCTTAAGTTCCTCCTCTTTTCTCTTGACCTCAGCCGCCTCCTTCTCAGCCTTTTCCTTCTCCCCCGCCGAGGTGTTGTCTATGAATCCATAGTTCATCTGATAGCGCGCCATAAAGTCATCGTCGATCTTGGGAAACCAGGCATTCTTGGTCGCATCCCAGAAAAACACCGAGCCATCCTTGTCCGTGTAAGTACGATCGCCGTTCTCATCCACGCCATAGACCACATCCTGGCCTGGCAGCGGCTTTTGCTTGGGCAGCCACTTTTGCTGCTCCTCATCCCACTTGTAGTGCTCCGTCTCGGTTTCCTGCTGCTTCTTCTCTTTGGGCAGCCACTGTTGGGTCTTGGGGCACCACTTGTAGTGCTCGTTCTCGTAGGGATCACTGGAGTCACTCAGTGGTTGCCAGTTGTTTTGGCTGGTGCACCATTTGTACTTTTGCTTGGTGCTGGGATCTGTATAGTAGGCGGCGCCATCCGAGCCATAGGTCATGTGCTCCTCGTAGGCGGCAAAGTCCTGGGATTGAGTGGAATCCTCTGACTTTGCTGGCTCATTGTCATCGGATTTCGAGGAACTAGAGACGGGAGCTGTAGTTGGCTCTCCCTTATTATCCTGCTGCTCAACCTGCTGCTTCTCCTCCTGCTTGGTTTCCTCCTCCTGCTCGCTTACTTTCTCCTCCTGCTTGGCTTCCTTCTCCTCCTCGGGCTTGGCTTCGGGTTTCCCTGCCTCCTCACATTTACTTTCACCTTCGTCGCTCATTTTTGGGGGAGTTCTGTAATTAAAGCCAGTTGAGAAGTAGACTACATTTGGTTTCTTCCTTTCCTGCTGCTACGTGGGCGTGACAATCGTCTAATTCCCAGCTAATTTCACATTTTTTCTTGGTTTTTTTTTTTGGGTCCCCGGACAACAAATAATCACCACGTGAAGCAACCAGAAACTAAATTGCAGGAACGTGCCCATATCGCTTGACATTGAAGACGAAGAAAGCAGTGGGTGGCATTCCGAGAAGCCTCGCAGGAAAATAACAAGTTTTCCTTTTTGCACCTTTCGTTTGGCCAGGCCAGGTAAACAATTTACACAATGATTGCCATTTTCCCTTACGAAAAAAGCGAAGGTGAGGGTGTAAATGAGTGTGTGCTGTGTGTGTGTGTGCGGGTCAAGCTTTGAGGCTTCGAGGTAATAAAATGAAATGAAAAGCGCACGCCACTTTCTGGGCGGTCCAAGAAAAGACCAACAACACACAAATCCCAAGAAAGCACACACACACCACCCAGAGGGTCCTGAAGGTCAACTAATTTCGTTTATTTCTCGAGGGGCCAGGGAACCCTTCATCCTGCCTCGCCGGATCGATTGCTTTGAACCCGGATTGGAGGACAGGGAAGGAGAGCCCTCCGTTGGCAGGTTCAATCAACCTTTGGCCCCCGTTAACTACCATTTGGGAGCCCAATAGATTTGTCAGCCTATTGACACATCGCTTGAGAGTTCCGGCAGCTGACTCGTGCCGCCTCCACCTTACGTCATCCGGAACATCTTGACCCAATCGAACCCGGGGTTCAATGGACTCCCCAGCTAATTGTCACAACAACGACGACGGGCCAAAGGCCACTAAAAATAGGCGCAAAAACCACAAAGGACTCGGAGTTCAACGCTCAGCTCAGCGAGTGGGCAGCATTTGCATGAGTTCTCCGGCCAAGATTCACTTCACCTTTTGCCCAGTCATCGGATGAAGGCGGAACCATCGGGGGAATCCCCCTTTTGGCAAACTGGCACATGCAACAGCCCAATACCCCTCAGAGACCCCGCAGTAGCCCTTATCCGGAAGGCGAGGAACACGGCGCGCAATTGCAGTTTGCAGGCCAAACAACTTTGTTAGGGGATTCATAAATTACATAGACATTGGAGTACATGCTCGAAGGGCTCGCAGCTCACGGCTCACGGCTCGGCTCTCACATGAATAAGGCAGCGACGAGCTGGCGCACATATAATATGGCAAGTTTAGACGCCAAACTGGGTCCTGCCGGTGGCACATTGCAATGCAGAATAGAATACAGAGAGCCCAATAAAAGAAAACAGGGCGAATGCACATATAAAAACAGTGCAGTTCCTTTAAGTCGGACTTATACTAGGTAGCCTTAGGGAAGCCTTTAATAACAAAGAAATAACTAGGATTTTTAAATTCTTTAAAGGGTGCCCAAAACTATGCTATAAAATGAAACAAAAAATTTGTATATATACCCCATCCTATAAACGCCCGGTTAAGTTCAGATGGCCCTGAACGCTTCCGGCGAAAATAAACAATTTATAAGAATTATAAAAAAAACAACAAATTTGAACATTTTATTGCATACTTATAGACAGCTTTTTAAGGGATTTCAAACACCTAGGTATTTTCCGAAAAATTGTTTCCTAGAATACTACAACTTTCACAGACCTAAAACCGATTAGATGTATTCTTTAAGGCCTCAACTTTTATAATATTATAATTATCAGAGAAAATATATCAATATCCCTTACAAAAAGTTCATAAGGTGTTTTTATTTCCCTTAAAAAGATGCCTAAAACTATGCTTTAAAATGTTACATCGTAAATAAATAACACAATCATTCTTTACTTTTAATATTTTATTGCATACTTTTAGACAGCTTTTTGGGGGTTTTGCAAACCATAGTTACTTCCACACCATTCCCGAATATTTTACCAAGAATACTATAATTTTCAGTGTCTTAGGACCATGTAGGAAAATCCATTAAAGCCTCAACTTCTCTACTTTTATGATTATTATAGAAAATATAGTAATTTTCCTTACAAAAAGTCCAACTGTAAGGGAAACCCCTAAGGTTATTCCCTATTTCGCACTGGAAAGCTGCAACGCCTGGCCATTATTCTCTCTTTCCTCAAGCCTCTGGACACCTTTGGCCTTTCCCACTCGACCTGCAACGCACTTATTGCATAAGTTAGCACGGGAATCAAATAAGACCTTCTTCGAATGTTAAAAGAAATCAATTAATTGAGGCAAATTGTCTGCGAAAGTCCGCAAATGTGTGGGCTCTGGACTGGCGGCAACTTGGCCCGGTTTTTATGACGGCGTTGCCATAAAAATCGTTATCCAATTTTGGCCAAGCTGCTCGGGGTAAGAGGGAGAAGTGCCCAAAACGAATTAATTAACTTTTCAGAAGAAATGTGGCATATATTCGGCTTGGACACTCCGTTCTATGCAAATGTCAACAGGTCAGGGGAAGGGAAGGGGACAATGAAAGGGAAAATCAACCCAGTTCCCAGTCCCGGTCACATATATAATAATGTTATTTTTAACGTGGAGCTCGTATTTCGTATTCCGAGAGATTTGCAAACATTACTCACAAAATGCCATAAATACCAGAGAGAGAGTGGGAAAAGCAAAAGGAAAATATACAAAAAAAAAGCAAGAAAAACCCGAATTCCCATACTCGCTCTTTGGCGCACGGAATAACTTAACTCGGGCCGAAAAAGTGGCCGGAGGAGTAGGGTGACTCACTCACTTGGCCGGGAACTCACTCACTCGTAGCATACTTATAAGGGCCGGCTCTCAAATGGCCCAATATTGATGGCACCCCCACTACGGTTCGTGTGCCTCGTGTTTGTGTGTGAGTGAGCTAGAGTCGTGGCTAGTGGCCAGCTAGCTAGTCCTAGTCCCGGCTAGACCTAGTCCTCGCTGACCAGTACGCGCTGAATCGTCCGACTGACCGCAAGTGTGCCGGGCTACCGCTCTCGTCCTGCCGCATTTCCGCCTCGGAATCCGGAGCACGCAACTCCAAATGGCTTTGTTGTGTCCCATTAAAAGTGTGCTCCTGGCGGCTCCAACAGACATTTGAACTGCAGCCGGCGAATAAAAATATGCCAAAACGCACTCTTAATACTAAAATCAATAACAGAGTTTCACAAAAAATCCCCATATATATGATATATGATATATATATAAATTAAAGCCATAAAGAGACAGCGACCCCAACATGGACATACCCAGCAGCGGCGCCATATTTACTCTGGGCAAATCCCATCTGGCGGAGAATACGCAGAGCTACTTCTACATCAAGAACGATCCGGTGAAGCGCCTGATATCCGGTCCCCATCAGAGCGCTGTCATTTGTGGTAACTACCATGTGACCCCAATCCTCCTTCCGTTACTCTGGTCAAGTGGTCAAGTGGTCAAGTGGCCAAGTCAAAGTTGGTTGTCTGGCGCTGCATTGCATGTTTAGTGCAATTTCCTTTAAATAATAATAAGCTGGACGCCCCGGGGCACTTTCACTTTCTTCTGTTGGCCCAGTCTTGGTTCCTACATTGAATTACTAAATTACGAGCACACAACCCGGCTTTCGCAACTGGACAAATTGCTGGCCAGGATTAGGTGTAGTTGCAGGGGTGTTTTAAATATTTCAGACCCGATATCTACACTTGAAAAGATATCAATTTCAAGGGGTTATTAGCTGGGAAAGTTTGTTTTTCATTGCAAAGTCAAGATTATAACTCTTTTTCAAGGTATTTAAGTTATAGCTGTTATAAATATAAATGAGAAGAATGCCTGGCAGCTTTAAAATTAAAATCAAATTCTATTTAAGGTTAAAAAGGGGATTTTTCCTACGATCTTCTTTCGCACAAACTAGTAAAGTAATATATTTATTTCTATATGATGTTTTGGCAGCATTAACTCAATGCTTATCCCTTTTTCTGCCCCGATTAGCCATCAGTTCTTTCTCTCAGCTAATTAACAGCCTATCGCTCCTAATTAATTAATAATATAATTAATTCACCGTGTAGTACATATAAGTAGTTGTCCCACATTTAACCCCGCATTACATAAGCTTAAAATCCACGACAGACTGAGGCTAGAGAACGCGCTGACCACCAAGCACTTGAAATCACGGCAACATCGACAACTAATGGGGTCAGACGCGGCGTAAAAATACCTGAAATATGGAGCAAACTCACGAAGTAAACCCCCAAAAAAATAAACCCAAACCCAAACCGAAACCGAATTGGAAACCGAATCCAAAGACCGAAACTAAAGCTAGAACCACGAGGCGGCAATCGTAATTGAGGCGTTAAGTTCTGCGGGGGAGCGCAGTTAAACAGTTGAACGATTGAGGGATTGAGGGAATGGGGGATTGACACACACTCGCACACACTTTCTCAATCAATAAAAGTCAAGAAAAGGGAGCAACCCCGCCGCTAAAACATAATAAAACAAAACAGGAGCAGAAAGAGAAGCAGAAATAAAAACAAAACCCGTCGAAAAGCTGAAAGCAAATGTCAAACCGCGCTCTTATCAATTACAGAATCTGGCCGGCTATTTGTTTGGGGCGAGAACCACTACGGCCAGCTGGGTATTGGTGGCCATGGAGGAGCCTCTGGCAGCAGGAAGGGTGCCAGCAACAGCAACAGCAACAACAACGGCGGCGGCAGCAATGGGGACATTGTGACCAAGCCCACCTGCGTGAAGGCCTTGAAAACACTGGGATTAAAGATTTGCGACGCCGCCTTCGGCAACAACTGGGCCGTGATGCTGACACGTGAGTGAATCAACAAATAGCAGTGCGAGCTTACCTCCTGGAAGTTGCTTAACTCCGGCAGGGATGTGCCACTAAAGAAATTGCCAGAACAGAAAGTTTGAGTTACGGCTAAAGTTTGTCAATGCTAGCAATTTGGTAATTGAATTGCAGCCTTACCTCAGTTCGGTTAGCTGGGTTCCCTATTATTTTCTATTTAGAAAAGAATAATGAAGGCATATTTTTTTCAGGCTTAAATATATGTGTTTAGGGAGAGCAAAAGCAATATCAGTAGCTAAGGTTTGTTAGCTTGTTTAAATATCAAAATGTTAGAAATGTTCCCTATTATTTTCTATTTAGAAAAGATACAACCATATTTTTTTAAGATCTCAGAATATGTGTTTAGGGATAGCTTTAAATGACATAAGAAATATAAGTAGACATGCTTTGTTAGCTTGCTTGAAATATAAATATTTCAGAAACTAAAAAGAGTATACATTTAAAGGGTTCTTTAGGTGGCTTCTTCGGCTTGCTTTTTGCTATTATAAAGTTATTAAAGTTACTTTAGGTAAAGCTTTAAAAGAAATGAATTATATATGTATCCAAACTTGAAAAATAAATATTTTAGACAGTAAGGAGAGAGTGGATACTTAAAGGTGAACATTAAAGTTTACATTAGGTAAAGCCTTAAAAGGCCGTAGTAATTTCAGGATAAAAACTTTGTTAGTTTGTTTAGAAACAAATATTTTAAACAGTGAGAAGAGTATATAGTTAAAGGTTTCTTCATGAGGCTTCTTCGCCTTGCTTTTTGCCATTTAAGGCTCGAATCTAAAGCATTACTTTAAAGTTAGTTTAGAAGTGCAACTTCTAAAATATCTCTATTTTTGAGATTTTCCTTGATAGATGTTCAAAGAAAATAATAAAATGTAACCTACACAGACTCCAACGAGATCTTCTTCACGGGTCGCAACATTTTTCCCGAAGACACCCATGTGGCCCAGCACTTCACCACAGCCCAGGTGGAGCAACAGACATGCGCCATTATCCGTAAGCCGTTTCGCCTGGAGGAGTTCGATGACTACCTCTCAAAGAGCGAGGAAACAGACAACTTCATGGCAGTCCAAGCGGGCAACGAGCACTTTGCCGTGCTAACGAGTAAGTCTCTACTAGAAAAAGAATTCAATCCAACCCAGATACATTAATTCCGAATACAAAAAATCCCTTTCCAAAGGCACCGGACGTCTTATTGGTTGCGGTTCAAATGCCCGTCAGCAGCTCGGCGAACTTGAGGCGGACTACGATGGGCATCCGGTGGAGATTCGCCTGGATGCCAAGGTACAGCAGTTTGCCTGCGGACCCGAGTCCACGCTGGTGCTGACCGCCAGCGGAAATCTCTTCCTCACCGGCCACCTCAACGAGTTCGTCTTTCCGCGCTTCACCGAACTGCAGAAGAACCTGCCGCCCACGGAGCAGATCATCTTCATGCACATCTCCAAGACCAGCGAGGTGTATATCGTGACCAATGCGGGCAGCATCTACCGCAGCTTCGAGTCCGTGCGGAACAAGAGCCTGGTCTTCCAGCGCTTCTACGACTACGACAGCGAGGAGAACGGTCCGATTTGGAAGCTCCTCAAAGGCTTCTCCTTCTATGCGGTCCTCAGCAAGGCCAACAAGTTCTTCACCACCTTCTCGGAGAGCGGCCATCACCTGAAGACCTTTCGCGAGATCTCCAAGTTCAAGAACCTCCGTCTGCTGGACATTGCCGTTGGGGATCAGCACGTGCTCGTGCAAGGCATTCCACGGTCCTCGATGTCATCGGCTTCGGTTGGGGGCTCGGCGGATCCGCAGCGCTACATGAACCGCAGTTTCGGTCTACAGCCGCCGGATGCGAATGGCAACGAGGAGGAGCCAGGCAGGAGCCACAGTGGCCGGAGTCTGACCAAGCAAAAAGGTGTGGAGGAGCCCGCCGAGGAGCGATCGATGGCGGCCACTGTGGGGGGTTTGGCAGCTGCAGCGGGTGCCGGAACAGCGGCGGCCTTGGAGGCAGTGAAGCATTTAAGCAAGGAGGAGGAACCGAAGGAGAAAGAGAAAGAGGAGCAAAAGGAATCCCAGGATATAAATGCAAATGTGGGCAGCGAGGAGTCGCAGACCAAGGAAGTCAAGGAGGTAAATGGCAATGAGGAAAGGGAACCACCACCAAGCAGTTCTCCTAAAGAGAAAGCAAACCAAATGGAGGAGCAGTCAGCAAAGACTCCAGGAAAAAAAGAGGAGGAAATGGAAGAGTCTTCTACCAAGGAGCAGAAGGAAATAGAGGATCATCCGGCCACAGCTCTGGCAAGCAAAGATCAGCAGAAAATTGAGGAATTCAAGGCCACAGCACCCATGGAATCACCAATAAAAGGCATGGAAACAAAGGAACCACCTGGTAAACCCAAGGAATCTCCCATGAAAGCAGCAGATTCACCATTAAAGACCATGGAATCTCCTTTAAAACATATGGAGTCTGTCCAGAAAATGCCCACGCCGCCTACACACACACCCACGCCCCCCAAGTCCCCAACGGAATCTCTAAGATCCAACAAATCCGTGCACGAACCAATAACGGTAGGCAGCCAGGAGAAGCTTTTGCGTCCACGAACCCCTTATCCCGAGAGCAGCGATTCCAGCACACCGCAAACGATCAAAAAGACGCCCATTCGGAATTTCTCGTATGAGGCGGCCATGGATCACGATCACCTGGATCGCACCTCGCCAGAGCTGGTGGACAGCCTGGAGACGGTGGCCGAGGTGCCGGCGACGACCATTCAGGTCAATACACCCACACCGCCCACGGAGGAGGATGAGCAACTGGCCGTGGAGATAACCACGACCAATGACTCAAAGGACAGCAGCAAGGTGATCAACGAGATTCGCTTCATCAACAACGGCGTGGATGTCACGGCCAAGGTGGAGGAACAAATGCCAGACACTCCGCACGAGAGCTCGGTGGAGGACCTGGAATCCGATGGCGAGCAGATGCTGCATCAAGTGGAGGAGCACGTAGACAGAATCGTTACAAACACAGAAGAGGCGGCGGCCAAGGCCGGCGAAGAAGCAATGGATGCCATGGACTCCACCCGCAGCTCCATCCAGACGGCGGTTAGGAAGGCGGCGTACGGCGCCAAGGACGCAATGGAGGCCGCTGGCGAGCGAATGGCCACCGGGGCTCGGGGAGCAGTAGATGCCGTGGGCGGGGCAGTGGGGGCGGCGGGAAAAGGGGCCCAGCGGATGGCCAGCGATGCCATGCACGCCGTGGAGCAGGTGGGCAGCAATGCCGCCAAGGCAGCGTCTGACACAAAGGATACCATGGGCAGGGCCATGGATTCGGTGACCAACAAGATTTCCAACGAGGTCCTCGGCGCCAAGGAGAATATCTCGTCGTTGTTTCAGATAAAAGCGGCCCGCGAGGCGGATCCGCAGACCACGCCAGTCTCAACGCCCGACATGTCCTCGAAGGACGGAGCACCGAAGACGACAACCACGCTGGGCTCCGGCGAGGAGGATGAACGAACCACAGCCTCCGTGAACTCCATCCACAATTCAACAGGGAATGGAAACGGGAATGGCAACATCTTCGAACCTAATCCCTTTGAGCCCTCGAGCAATCCCTACGAAGATCCCCTCGATGCGGTGGTGGAGCGCAGCAAGAAGGCCATGCAGGACGACCTGCGGGCCATGGAGATGCGCGCTAGCTCCCACGTGCAGGCGGTGGCCCATCAAAAGGAGGAGGAAGCCAAGGGATTCATGCAGCAGATTGTGGACAGGCTCTCGTGTCGCAACGAAAAGGCGGTCAGAATCGAAGGTAATCAATACAAAGAGTATATTTTACGAATTTCCTTATAGGAGACTCACCTGAATCAAAAATATTTTCGCCAACAGATGAAATGCGTCCGCCGGCTGCTGCGCTGCACAACAAGAACACAAACAAGGTGAACAGCGAGCTGAGTCTAAGCAATGGGCATGGCGACCAGCCGCAGGCGTCGTCGCGGGTCTGCACGATTTTATAAAACACGCACTAGCCGCGCCAGCACTTTTCTAAGCAATTGCATTTGGTCTTAAAGTACAATTAATGAGAATAATAAACAATAAAGCAAACAAATTGCCATTAAGTTCTGCACCGGGCAGTGTGACCGTACTTGGGCGGGCGAAATTTACCCCAAGGAACCACTGGCAAGCTTGAGACGTTCACAGGTGAATGGCGGAACCAGAACTAGCTCATTGGCTATAGAGATGGGAGCTCGTGATTATTGATATTGGTTCAAGGTGTCTGGAGTTTGTAGAAATATATGATAACTTGAGAACTTTCATTGATTTTATATTAGTTAGGACAAAATAAAAGTTCAATAACACAAAAATATTAAAATTGATATTTAACTAGATTTTTTTTTATAAATTAAAACGCTTAAGCTTGGTATTCAAGTTTATTGCTAGAAAAGAAAGACTGCCCTATAGCTTATACTTGTATTGATTTTCAATTCCTTTAATTTTTAAATATATCCAACATATATTATGGGAATATACAAAAAGTTCCTCCATCGTTCTTGAACATTTCTAAAATGACTTCATAATAATAAACAAAATAATAGTTTCAACATATATCCCCACTCAAATACCCAATTGCCGCACAAAAAGCCCCCTTCGAAAAGCACAACTTTCGCAGCGAGTCACGACTGCGAACCGTGTCACGATACTTGTGAGCAAGTAACAGGTCCCCCAAATATCGTCCATCCCCAATTTGCACCAGTTCAGTTCGCGTCTATTTTGTACGCGAAACAGTAAAAAAAAAAGAAAAGAAATATTTGTACTATTTTTCTAACATTTATACGCTTTTTATAAATGAATAACCAGCCGCGGATAATGCTGTGAGGCCCCCTTTTCGATCAGCGATAGCGAAGCGCGAGCACCGTTCCCGATTACCAAACCCCAAACCGAATCGAATGCGGAAAATGATGTAAAACGGGGGGAAATCTAAACCAGAAAGGCCCCACACAGCACAGCCACAAAATGGAAAGGTAGGTCAATGTGTGGGCGCCCGCGAGGTGTGCGCGTATGTGCATGCCAGCCACCAAATACAAACCCAAATGGAGTCTGGAGTTTCGAGGATTTTTTACGGACCCTATTGGAAAACATTGAACATTTTCGATGGGGCCAGTGAGCTCCAAAAATTAAAAGTCTCCTAACCTCAAAAGAGCTTTTACACGATTGTGTGTGTGCGCGTGTGAGTGCTGCGGCCCTGTGTGTGCGTATGTGTGCGACTGAAAGTGGTTGTGGCTCGTGGGCCAAAGGGGCGAGAGGCGGAGCAAAGGCAACGTGTTAGTGGAAAAACTGCTTTTGAAAAAGGGAAAATTTTTTCACCAAAAGCCCGCCCAAAATAAGTTAGTTTGGCATATAGGAGAAAATCCTGGAGTGGCCTGTTGTTCAGTATCTTCTCATATTGGCCAACACGGCGGGATTTTGATCAAGTTGCTAGGAAAACACATGTAATTTGCGAGAAAGTAACACGCTGTCAGTTCAACTAAAAAAAAAAACGAAGAGAGATACCTGAGCGCTCAACTGTGTGTGTGTGTGTGTGTGTGTAAGTAGAGTGCAGCTTCGTTAAGGTGAACCAATGAAAGCTAAAGCTTAGTGTTAAAAGAGGTAAAGTTCTCAGAGTGCCTATTTATTATCGACGTAATTATTTTCCTCAAAAATTCATGGTTAAAAATTTAGCTTAAATTATACAGTAATGATTTTTGCAGGCGTTAGTAGGCGTGGCCAAATGTTAATACAAACATGATCTGCGTAAAACCTGTAAGAATGTTGTCACCAAATATGGTAGCTCTAGCTCTTATAGTCTCTGAGATCTGGGAGTTCTTACAGAGAGACGGAAAGACGAACATACGGACAAGCACTAATTAATTAAAGTGTATTTAGCAATGTGTCCACCCTTGTAGAGTCCCCACTGTGGAGGGCACAACCTGGGGCAGCACACAGGTAACCGTAACCTGTCCGAGCGGACGTAAAAACCGAAACGCTCTGAAAATATTTCACATGCATTTTAGTGAGCGCGCGCTTATTTATTTTGATTTTAAAAATGCATAATCGGTCTGCTCTATAATTTATGCCCTTGGGAAAACACCCAATAAAGTCAGAAAGAAAGAATTCTGGCGGTGATTACCAGAGGGGAAGGGAAAGAGGAGTTGGGGCAGAGAAGTGTGTCAGCTATTGAATAATTTAGATTTATAATTTCGCAGTTAGGTATATGTTTCGTGTGTCTCTGGGAATTCCTCACATATTTTTGCATACCAAAAGGCCAGGCCGCCACATTACTAATGCCCAATCTCCCAATCCGATCTCCATTCCAGGCACTAGCGACAACACCAACAATAGCAACAACAACAGCAGCAACCAGCAGAGAAGCGATGACCATGTCGTGGCATTTTTGAAGCATCGATCTTAGTTCGTTAGCCAGCTTTCTGTTCCAAGTCACAGGCGATCAAGTTAAGCGCCAGCGCCAAAACCAACTCTCCAACTCCCTCACCCGATCCCAGCGAGCAGTCCATGATGCATATCAAGAGCCTGCCCCATGCCCATGCCGCTGCCACGGCGATGAGCAGCAACTGCGACATCGTCATTGTGTCCACCCAGCCCCAAACCACCATTGCTAACAATAATAACAACAATGATACGGTCACCCAGGCCACGCATCCCAGCCACATGTCGGCGGCAGCGGCGGCAGTCCAACAGCAGCAGCAACAGCAGCAGCAGCAGCAGCAGCAGCAGCAGCATCACCAGCAGCAACAACAGCAGCAGCAGCAACAGCAGCCCAGTGGACCGCCCTCGGCAGCGCCGCCACCGCCACCGCCGACGGAACTGCCCTTGCCCTTCCAGATGCACCTGAGCGGGATCTCGGCGGAGGCGCATAGCGCCGCCCAAGCGGCGGCCATGGCAGCCGCCCAGGCAGCGGCGGCCCAGGCGGCAGCGGCCGAGCAGCAGCAGCCAGCAGCGCCACCGCC
Organism: Drosophila asahinai; assembly: GCA_008042795.1. NCBI lineage: Eukaryota > Metazoa > Arthropoda > Insecta > Diptera > Drosophilidae > Drosophila > Drosophila asahinai. The sequence goes on from VNJZ01011630.1 coordinate 204,758, forward strand.
ACAGTCGCAGTCGTCGCAGCCACCGCACCTGGTGCATCTGACGGCGCACAGTCCGACCATGTCCAGCGATCACTATTTGGGCACCAATGGGCATGGCGAGCATCCCGGCGAGGGTGGGCCAGGAAGCAATGGCAATGCCGGCGGAGGCGGAGGAGGACCCCGGGAGCTGGAGAAACCCTTTCACTGTACCGTGTGCGATCGTCGCTTCCGGCAGCTGAGCACACTGACCAACCACGTGAAGATCCACACTGGCGAGAAGCCCTACAAATGCAACGTTTGTGATAAGACCTTCCGTCAATCGTCGACGCTGACGAACCATCTGAAGATCCATACGGGCGAGAAGCCCTATAACTGCAACTACTGTCCCAAGCATTTCCGTCAGCTGAGCACCCTGGCCAACCACGTGAAGATCCACACGGGTAAGATCAGCCAGAGCTCATCCTCCGCAATTAAATAAGTCTCTTAATTCTTAATTTTGGCAGGTGAAAAGCCCTTCGAGTGCGTCATCTGCAAGAAGCAGTTCCGCCAGTCCAGCACGCTCAACAACCACATAAAGATCCATGTGATGGACAAGGTCTACGTTCCTGTCAAGATCAAAACGGAGGAGGAGGAGGGGTGACTAGGACGGATGGCGTTGGCGGCTCACCACCATCAGCACCAGCAGCAGCAGCCGCACCAGCACCATCAGCAGCAGCCTCCGCCTCCGCCCAGCAGTGTTGTCCTGGCAGGACATCACCACCAGCAGCAGCAGCAGCAGCAGCAGCAACATCAGCAGCAGCCGCACCAGCACCACCAGCAGCAGCCTCCGCCACAGCAGCAGCACCTGCAGGACGGCTCGCCGCACCACCACCACCACACACACTTCAATGTGGCCGCTCTGGGGGACCTGTCCGGAGCCATGCAGCTGGGCGCGGTGACGGCGGATGGAAGCTTTGTGACCATGGGCGGTGTGGTGGTGGGCCGGATTCAGCACACGCGCGAGGAGCTGCAGCAGCTGGGAGTGATTAAGGTCGAATCGCCATCGAATGGCGTGACGACAGCCACAACGTCAGCGGCGGCGGCGGCGTCGACGCAGCGCGAGGGATGAGTCGATGAGCTGCTCCTCGAGTACATGCTCAAGGAGGAGAATGTGGATGACGAGGAGGAGCACGAGGTTGTGGAGGAGCCGGAGCAAGGGGAAGAGGAGCAGCTATCATCGAGCCAGGAGTGAGCCATGTTTTGGTGTGTACGCTTACGTTGTTGTTAGTTGTTTAATTGTAGCGAAACATTGTTGTTGTTGTTAAGGTTTAAATGTGTGACGTAAGAACTTACCGAGATGAATGTATAGCAAACGCTTCAAAAGTAGCTAACCGAACCGAGCAAGCAACCCAGAGCACCCAGCACCCACAGCTCCCACAGAGAGAGAAAGAGAGAAAGCAAGAAACCCTAGAACTAAACGTAAAGCTTAAACTAAAAATAAAACTAGAACTAGAACCCAGCAGAAGAAGACCCTAACCATCTCACACTCACATCCAGCCTCTCAGAACCAGAAATAGCATAGAAACCACACTCTCTAGAGCTGGCAAAAAATCGATGTTTTGCACTATCGATTTTTTCGATGTTAATTTCGATCGATTCTATCGATGTTTCTGAAGCCATAAAATTTCTGCTCATAAAAACTATATTATCGGAAGTTGAAGCCTTGAGTGTTGCCATTTTCTTACCTAAACGATTCCGTCTTTAAGGGAATTATTTCCAATCATAATCTGCAATATTAAATTAAATTAAATCTTTTATCTAAAACAGAACTCTAACCAAATATTTACAATATTTGAGAGAAAATCGTCATGATCATTTGGGCTTTTTTTAAAATTTCAAAGCCTTAAAATGGAGTCTAATCGGTCAATTGTATATATTTTTGTAGCAATATTTATTTTTAAAAATGGCAACGCCTGAATATTCAAAACATCGATAGTGCGAAAAACAATCGATGGTTTTAAAAAAAGTTTACAAAATCGATAGTATCGATAGTGCTTCGATGTTTTGCCAGAACTAATAAAAACCACACTCTCTTCTACTCAATTAAACAAGTAATCCTAACCGTAAACTGTAACTAGCAGCAACTCTAGATGGAAACTAAACACTGTAAAAAACAAGGAAATACTAAACCCATAATAAGCTAAAAGTCATTGCGTGTAAGTTGAGTTAAACGAACGAACAGAGAACTGGAAAAGCTTCACAAAGTGGCAGAAAAATTACGTTTCAAATTTTAAATTTGTTAGGAACCAACCAACTCACTTTTAAACTGTTTTAATTTAGCATTTAACGTTTAAGAGAACTTGTTGTACTTCGCCCCTTGACTTAGTCAAGTGGCGGCCTATTCTTGTGAAGCGATTTTTTAATAGGTCCTGGGCTTACACACAAATTCAATTTGTTTCAAAGGAAATTCCTAGCTTAATTATTTAATTGCATAAGAGCAAGCAAAGAAAATTCTAATAGTTGGTAAGCGGTCGAAAATAACCTAATTTCGTAGTCCCTAAAGAGCCATAGTTTATAGAAAGCAGCGTTTTGTTAATTTTAATCGATTTAGTCTTAGTAGTTTTAATTTCTGCAGCCTGGCATCGATTGGAGCACACAGATAAATCTTAGTTAATGAAGTAAACACAAACACTAATTAATTCATAATTAATTCTGTACAAAAGCAAGCCCAACTCCAATTTGTATATGTATAAAGAGAGAGAAAGGTAAGGAGAGAGTTTAACTAAATTGTAAAAACACAAACAAAAAACCCTTTTTAAAAAAAGAAAATAATATATTTTCTAAAAATACAACCTGCGAGTTTTTATGTAAACCCACACACGTTATTTTTGGTTCCCCCACAGACTGATACTCTTTCGATCCCCCAACGATCGCTTTTTAAACACTTTAAAAGCCTGCAGCCAGGGTTGAACTCCTGTCTTAAGTTCCTATTATAGATTTCCAAGCGCAACAAAAACGAAAACGAAACTCTTAAATGTATACGAATCAATCGGAAGGCCGGGCAGAGAGAGATCGGAGTTACATTAAACGAAACACCTAGCCTATATGGAATAAACAATAATTAATAAATGTTGATAAATGTGTAGTGTTAACGAATTGAAAGCCAGACAGCTGAAACTCCCACACCCATATCTAGAGCTGTAAACGATCGATTCTTTTCAATTAAATTCTGGAAAAAATCGATTTAATCGATTTTAAAATCGAATGGTTAACAGCTCTTCCCCGATCCCAGCAGAGCAATGATCAAAGCAAGGCTTGAATCCGTTTTTGGAGCATCCTTTCGAGGACTAGAGCTGTAGAAACATCGATAGTGCTACCACTCGATATTTTCGATAGTGATAGTCCAAACGATCGATAATATCGACAAAATAAAAAATTTAATTTGCTTAAGAATCCAATTAAAATGGCATAATTTATACAAAATCTTTTATATTAAACAAAAAAACAATTAAATTCAATCACAAAACTGTCTATATAGAATTTATATATAGAGAGTTTTCAATATTAATGATTAAGAAATAATTTAAAATCCTTAAGAATATAATATTCTTATTATATTTATTGGCAAAAACTTGTAAATTTTATACGAATTCACTGATTTGCTGCTAACGCGATGTATCGATGGTAAAAAAAAACAATCGATGGAGCACAGCATCATCGATAATATCGATAGTATCGTCGATAGTTTTACAGCTCTATCGAGGACTTGAAAGGGCTTTAAGCTTGAGGCAAAACACACACTGCTTCCCCCACCCCCCTTCCCATCTCCCACGCGTATGAATATATACTTTACCGAACTATGTGACGTAGTGAGACTAGCATTTAAGAGCCTAATTATAATGATTAGTTGGAAGTGTGTAAAATGTAAAACCGCAAAGAATTTAGACATACAATGAACAAAGACAAGAAACGTTAGGCAAATGCAAAAACTGCAAAAACAAGAAGCAAAAAGTGCTTAAAAACAAAACGCGATAATATTGTATAATTATACACATATATATATATATTTATTAATGTATGTACAAGCGTAGTAGCTGTATTTATATATGTAAATGTGTACGTAATTGTGTATTTAGTTACCGCATAAATATATATATATTTGCAATGGAGAAATACAGAAATACAGAAACGAAAACTATGACACAAATGGCAAAGTGATTTAATCCGACAATGTATTCTTATTCGAAACGAAACCGATATCGATCGCTGAGCGATAGCTTCAATGAACTTAAAGTAACATAAATACGATTTGAACTCTTTCAACTTAATAGGTAATAGCCTAGGAGGCCTCCGAGTCGTTGCCCTCAGCCGTATCCGGCTGCGACAGGGGCTCATCATCGCCCAGGAAGTCATTCAGATAGGTTAGCCACTCGGAGACATCGACGCCCTCCTTCTGTATCTCGTTCTGCAGCAGGCGTCGCAGGTAGCGCAGCTGTCGCACATCCTCGCCGTAGCGCAGGCACATTTTGGCCACATTGATCCTGGCCACCGGGAGATTAACCTTGGGCCTGCCTATGATCACCTTGGTGTTCATGCGCTTCTTCCAGGTGTGCACCTCCTCCTCCATCTCGTCCAGCATGAATACCTTGCCCGTGTCACCGGTTATCACCCCCACCGGCGTGGCCAGCGGGCTGCTGGTCCGCGTCTGCATGGGCACCACTTGCCGCTTGTTCCGTAGGCACTTCCAGAAGCCAGCGAGATTACACCAGGCGTCGTAGTCCTTCACAGCATTCAGTAGCAACTTGAGGTAATCCTCGCGGCACAACTGCTCGTCGTCCTCTTCGATTTCGCTCATGGGCTTGTACCTCAGCCACTGGCGAGTCGTGAACTCATCGCACGCCTTCTCCGGTCCGAAGGGCAGGTTCTGGGGAAAGTAGAACAGCTGCAGGAAGTGATCGGTGAACTCGTAGCGGAGATACGGCTGCTCCAGCTGCGGAATGATCTTCAGGTAAGTGCTGATGTATTTCGGGTTTTGTATCTTGAAGATCTTGAAGAATTCGGCGATCATCAGGCGGGTCTGGGGCCCCAGATGCGGATATATGACCTTGTTATCTTCATACTTCAGCTCGGCCGTGTTGCTGACCTCCACGGCGAGGATTATGAGGCGCTGGAGAATCCTCAGCCTTTCCGGATACATGGACTTGGACGCCGCTAGACCGTATAGCCGCATCACCTGGCGAACGATGTCGGTGAGCCGTGTGCTGGCCGACATTTCGAACACGATCGCTGCAAAGGGCTTGGTGTCCTCCGCAAAGAACTCAGACTCAGACTGGCGCAGGCGATTGTGGTCCAGCCACGAAAGGAACTCCATTTCCAAGATCCAGGTGAGCATGTTCAGCACGTCAAAGAGCCGGGCCAGGCGCACCGAAGCCGACATCCGCTTGAAGTCGTCCAGGTTGAGTTTGCCACTCAGCCAGTCGTACTGATGGACGTGGCGCAGGAACACCGTCTCCTGCGACATATTGGCATCCTCCTCTTCGGAGTAATTGAAGACGTACTTCTCGTAGAACTTGGTGTTTTCGCGAATCTCCTCGTCGCTGCACTGGGCCAGGTTCTCCTCCAGGAGATCCAAGTAGAACTTTAGTTTCTGCGGCGAATTGCGGCGAAGGTCGGGCCTGGGTACGCCCAGAAAGTTGAGGTAGTAGGGACGCAGGGCAGTCCAGCAGGGCGGAAAGGCATCGATCAGGAGGAAGAAGGTGCGTATCAGCTTGTTGTAGGTGTCGCCCAGCTCCTTGACGCTCATGTCCTTGGCAATTAGGATCTGAAAGGAGATTTAATCCAGTTAACAGAGTGGACCACAGCAACTGCGCGAGAGAGGCTTTCTAACCATTATCATGTCTATGAGCCTCTCGAAGATCGCATCGCCGGGATAGACACACTGCAGCACCATCATCTCCAGGATGTCCAGGAAGGTGTCATAGTGCTGGCCATGCAGTGTCGTCCGGAGGGCCTGCGTGGCCGAGAAACTGGGCGCATCCGGCAGGATGGAGCTGCGATGCTTGTCCACGCACTTGCTGGTGTTGTTCAGACACTTTGGCACACAGGCGCCGGGCAGGCGGTCCTCGCTGCTCATGTACAGATTCGAGATCAAGATGCGCAGATTCAGCTTCCAGTTGAGCTTCGGGGGCGGCGCTTCCGGAGGAGCCGGTCGCTCTTTGGGCTTCCTGCGCCGCTCCTTCCTGGCATGAGACTGCTTCTTCATTTCCGACTCCTTGGCATCCGATCTGGCTGAGAGCATTTCCACATCAGAGTCGGAGAGGTTAGGGTTCTTCTCCGAGTCCTTTCTGTCCGTTTTCTGGCGTTCAGTTGGCGTCTTACGGAGCTCGGTATCAGTGCTGTCTATTTTAGGGTTCTTCGGGTCTATGCTGTCCGACCTATGGGGCTTGGTTGCATCCTCCTTGTCCCGCTGAGGGGTCTCTACGCTGTCCCGCCGAAACAGGACCGTTTCTACGCTGTCCGATCTACGCGACTTTGTTGCTTCCTCCTTGTCCCGCGGGAGGGAAACCGTATCTACGCTGTCCTGCCCACGGATAAGCGTCTCTTCACTGTCCCGCTGAAATTTAACAGTTTCTACGCTGTCCTTCGACTCATTGAATTCCGTCTCGGATTCCTTCTCTGAATCCGGCAGTTCCATTTCCACGTCCGTGGAGAAGAGCTCTTGTCTTGCGAGTTCGTTTAACTCGCGATTCCTGTCGCTCTTGAGCGCCGAACTTTCGTCATTGCTGGTCGACATTTGATCGCTGGAAACTCAAACGAAAATTAAAATGCGCAACTCGCGTATTCTAGCCGGTTTTAATTCCAGTGTTGCTAGGGTTTGCGCGGAAATCAACAAACAAAACAAAGTAAAAGTTATCGACAACCGCTATCGAATAGGGACAATCGAATAACTTATTTCGATAGGTAGGAGGTCATCAAGCTATCGATATGAATCAGTATGTAAAGCTATTTACCAACACTAGGCGGTTAGATTTAAATTTGTAATTCTATTTATGAAAATTAAAGTTAGTCTGATTTTACACCAATTATGCCGCGACTTGGTCAAGACTAATTACATTTTTAGATTATGACTCTAAATTTTTCTGCTTAAATGTAACAATCAGAGCATTTAATGTTAGGTTATTAGCAGTCAAATGATTAAATTTATTAAAATGCAGCAGCCTTCAATCCATTAAATATTCAGACAGCTTAAGCTCCAATTACTCCAGTTTTTAATAAATATAATCCAATTCTCATTACCTAGCCATTCGAAGCAATTTCAAGCAACGGCCATAAAATGCCCATAAAAAGAATATATTAATTTACATAAATTACATTTGCTGCCCGAAAAATAAACCCACGCATTAATACCATTTCGATCGCAAAAAACGGACGCCTGACCGTGTCACTTGCACAACTAGACGACGGCGCACTTGGCCAAAAACTCCAAATTTAGAATTTAAATATAGCAATTAAGCTGATTTATGCAGGCCCGTCCGCATGTTACAATAATTGCCGCTAACAACTCCGACTCTCCAAATCCGCGCGACTTCGCCTGAATTTGGATGGAGGCTGGTGGGAACCCGAAGAGAATCGTGGCGCCGCTGCAGCTCGTATGCAAATGTGAGCGCTGAAAAATTGTACAACAAAAATGGAGGCAACATTTTTTAGATCCCAAAATCTAGTGCATGATTAGAGGTGTATTTTTTCGGTAGTCCGCCTGTTGGGTATTTGGCTTTTGACTCCCCTACGTGTTAGCCGCGTTAATGAATTGCCTTAAATGTCAATTACCAGTGGCTTTTATCGCCGTATCTCAATAAACGCCAATTATAATTGCCGCTCTCACACAGACCGACTCTGACTGACTGAATGATTGTCTGTGTAATTAACGACGTTTGTTTAACTGCCGCTGTATAATTGCAATCTTTAGGCCAAGTGCAATCAATCGATTTACAGATGTTTTCTGCCTGCTTGAAGTTCGTTTGCTGCCTTCGTAATTGAGTTATTGGAAATTGGATTTTTATATATTATTTACATATGTAAATAGGCCTGAAGGTGGGCGGTTCTTCGTGCGGATGGAAATGCCTGTTGTTTGGGGGTAGGTGGCGAAGGTGCAGCCAAAATGAATTCCCGGCTAATCGCTGACATTTCTGGGGCAGAGCTGCAATTATAAAGGTGCGACTTCAAAAAAGGGAAAAACGCATAACAAAAATTAACATCGGAAAAGAGAGGTAACTTATATATGTATAATAAAAGTAAAAAGAGGTACAAATAATTACTTACACTTTTTTATTACTAACAAAAAAAGAACAAAAGAAATAAATACTTAAAGAATATTTACAAGTGCAATCAAATAAAACTTTAAACAGGTATGAAATTGTTTATATTAATTACAAAAAAATACTAATATAATAAATACCTTGAGTAAGTTTAGAAATATAATATATATATATAATTTTTTATTGGCTTATCTTTGCTATTTTCCAATGGCTTAATCGAGTTGATTAGCTTAGCAGATCTTAGCTTTTTGCTCCAAACTTGAAAGCCAAAAACCGATTACTAAACCCAACCACAAATAGCTAAGAAACTCGATTTTTTCTGAATTTTGTTAGCTCTTCTAATAAAACTTTGACCCTATTTCGTAGTGAAAAATATCCCCTTCTACTATATAATTTTTATTTTAATGATAAACATTCAAGGTCCCAAGATATGGTTTTCAATCTGATCACTCATACGCCGTGTGGCCTTTGCTGACACCCATAAAAGTTGTACAAGTGCTCCGTTGCTCCGTTGCGCATTGCTTCAGATCACTTAGATCTACAGAATGGCCACCACTCATATCTATTGCCCCCCATCAGCCTTATTGGACATGCGTAAGTCATGTCAAAAATTTATTGCGTGACCATTGGCGGGAATACTTTATCATAAAGCTACCAAAGTGCCAGCTTCCAGCTTCCAACTGCCAGAAGCCGCAACGAGTCCCAGTGCCAGTGCTTTTAATGTTTTAAAGTGCGAAACCGCCAGTTGGGCAATGAATGTGGATAGAAAACATAAATCTCACACCAGAGTCCGAGAGTCCGATTCCAAGTGCACCTACACACAAGATACTCGGTCCTGGCCAAGTGTCGAGGTGCCAATTAAGGCTGCTCACTGCGGGTATTTTGGATATATCATGCGAGTGCCACGGCTCGGCTGCATAGATAATTTTTTGTGGTGCTCGCAAACTGACCGAAAATGGACCAGGCCGAGTGTCATTTGATTCTTGTGGCAGGCTGGCGGCATTTCATGCGCCTTTGACATGCAACCAGGCTCTGGCTTCGGCTACGGCTCCGGCTCAGATCCAAGCTCCAGTCCAAGCTCCATGCCGAGTCGGCACAGTTTACACGAATCGGCGGAAAGCAAAAGCAAAGGCAGCAAAATTACGAAATTTGTCGTCTGACAAAAAGCTTAGAAAACGATATAAATTAAATTTACGATTTTGGTGCTCATTAAATGTTCACAACTTTGGGCCCAGCGAGGCATTTTTTCCTTTACTTTGGTTGCAAAATTAGAACATCGCTTTGGGAAATCGCCAAAATGCAGTTAATTGTTTTTAGCTTTTGGTTTTTTTTTCTTCACTCTTTTGGTCTTCTTGGTTTTTTTTTTTTTGGTTTGGATTCGGTTTTCTCGCGACTGTCACAAATTGAATAATGTCTCAATTGAAAAGCTTAGCTTAGAGAACAAACATTTGGACTGTGTTTGCAATTGTTTGGCTTACACGGAAAATAAATTAGATTTTAAATGGATTATAAATGGATTTTAATTTATGAAGATGCAGGTTTATTATTATTATTTATAAAATATAACTGCAATACTTTCGAACTTAATAAACGAACTTAATTAGCAAAGAAACTCCGTAGAACTCCCTTTCAAGCTCAGCCTCACGGAATGCTGCACCCTGATGCGTAATTTGCTTGCTTTGCAATTTTATATAATATTTAAAGTCTATTAACGGTTCAACAAATTCTTTATAAAGTTAAAATAAAATATTTATTCGCTTCTCTGTAGTTTTACTTTTGTCGCCGGCAACTAATTACGTGCCGATCCAGCATCGGACCATTGTATAATCGTGCCGCCTGATATATATCCTGGCACAGCTGGCCCCGATCCGATCCAGAAAAAAAAGTGAAAGGCAGCCGTCCCGTTGCAACGCCCACTTCTCGCCGGGACACTCGGCAAAGCAGCAGCCGCAGCGGCGGCGGCACACAGCGTCCAAGTATAACTAGATTATTATATAATTGTTACCATTTGACTAATTTGCCTGTGGCCAGATAAAAGCCTGGACAAAAAACGAGGAAAGCGAGTCTGGAAAAGCGGCCATTTGCCAGGCCAGCGGCAGTCGTTCCACTGACCAACATTCGCGACTGGCCGGCACAACCGGCTCCCAGCTGAGCTGCTTAAAACACAACCGAAAAAAATGGGTCACCAATAAGAGCGCGACGTGAGCTAATCTCCGCACCAGATGCAGTTTTAATTGCCAATCGCCGGCTGCTGCTGATGGGATCTGCTCTCTGGCCAGCAAGAGACCTCTAATTCCTGGGGTAATGGGAGTACATCCTGCCCTGCAAGGAGCGCGAAGTCCTTTTGCAGTGGCTCAGCTTGCTGAACCATTTGATGTAGCCCCTTCGTGTGTGCAGTGCCAGAGGTCTCTGGAAGTCCTTAGAGCCAGATTGTTTTGCTGAAAAATACTTATAAATAATAATCTACTTTATCTCGGATAATTTCCTTACCCTTGGCTTTGGAATCGGAATCGGACTCCTCTGCGGGCGTGGAACGTCGCCAAACGGTGCCCAAGTTTATTACCACCAAACGAGATAAGCAAATCATTGCAAAAACTTATTAAATCGTAAAAAAATAACACTATAACAATTTATCGATAATATTTCGTTTTGAATCAGTTTCTGTGTGTGCTCTCGTTCGACCTGTTGTGTGTGTGTGAAATGAATGAAAATGCCACAGCCAACTCTGATTGAGTAAACTTTTCCCGCCGCGCTTTCGAGTAAAGGGGCCCATCCACAGTAGAACATGTTGGCCGAGCATGTTGTGCTCGACGCAATTTTCATCGTTAGTGGCAGTGCTCGCGTACAAATTTCGTGCTGGCCGAGCCGCTCGAACGAAATAGAAATGATTCTATCTTGCTTGTGTTCGCAACAACATGCTCGACAATGGATGGCAACGCTGGCACGAACATCACTTGAATCAAACGTTTGAAGTGAAAACACGTGCGAGCGCTGTCAAAAATGTCAAAGCAATTTATGCAAGAATTTATACATTGCTTGCAAAATGAGCAATCTTTGTGGTACACAAAAAGCGATTCTTATAAAAATAAGAATTTAAGGAACGCTGCGTGGGAAGTGCTTCTTAAAAAATACAAGGAGTTGGATGAGAACGCAACAATTGACACCGTGAAGAAGAAGGTCAATTCGTTGCGGGCGTCGTATAGACGCGAACTTCAAAAAATAAAAAGAAGCGAGAGATCTGGTGCCGGGGCGGAAGATGTTTACCAGCCAAGCCTCTGGTATTTCGATGACTTATCATTTTTATATGAGCAGGAGGCCTCGGTCGATGGAATAAATACATTTGATGACGGCCCGGAAATTGATATAGTAAGTATTTTTTTCAAATGAAAACAATGGTTTATTTTGCATATAAAGAACATAGTTATATATTAAATTCTATCATTCTGCCAAGATACAGCTCCAATCGTGTTAAAGTATTCGCTAAATTTATCACGAATTGCTTTGGCATCTTCAGGACAATTGCCTCCTTTCAATGATTCCAAATCGTCCATTTGATGGTTGGAATGTGTTCCTCCAGTTGAATTGGCGGGATCTGCTGCACCTCTCAAATATACTGCGCCGTTCTTCTTTGATAAATAGTTGTGCAAATAGCAGCAGCAAAGAACAATAACAGAAGCCTTTTCCGGCTCTAGAGCAATAGTATTTAGAAGGATTCTAAATCTGTTCACTATTATGCCAAATGCATTTTCCACAATACGCCTAGCTCTTGAGAGGCGGTAATTATAAATGAGCTGCTCCTTTTCCAGTTTCTGACGACTGTATGGCTTCATCAAGTTTTGTGACAAAGGAAAGGCGTCGTCCCCTACTAGTACATACGGCAGTTCATATGATAAATTTTCAATTTGGCGAGGCTTCGGAATGAACAGTGATTGCTCATCGTAACGCCTTTTATATTCAGATTGGGCAAATACTCCTGCATCTGAAGCCCTGCCATTTGCTCCAACTTCGACACAAATGAATTCGTACTGTGCGTTTACTATCGCCATGAGTACAATGCTGAAGGTCTTTTTATAGTTGAAATAAAAAGATCCAGATGATTTCGGCTTCTTTATATGGACATGTTTTCCGTCAATAGCTCCTATGCAGTTGACAAAATTCCATTGCATTTCAAAATCATTGGCAATTTCTTTCCACTCTTCTTCATTTCGAGGCATCTGAAAAAATATGAAATAAAAAACGTTTTTAATTGAAAACTTTATTTTCCAGCCAAAGGCGCCGAAACGAAAGTCGGAAGAAGGATCAGAGTTCCTGCAGAAGGCAGTGGCCCATTTAGACAACTTGAATGCCAAGAAACCGAGGGATGACGCAGATATTTATGCTGAAGGGTGGGCTACAATGTTCAGGGAGCTGAGCAAGGAGCAGCAGCTATTCGCTAAGAAGGGTATAGATGAGCTCCTCATGCAAGGCCGTATGAATATGCTCTCTTACCAGGGAGTCTCAAGCATTGCCAACATACCAAATCTAAGTCCTCAAGTTCAGATGCCAATGCACGTCTATCCGCGACAGCATATGTATCAGACGAGCACTCCACTAAAGAGTGAATCCAATACGAGATCGTCATTTGCGACTCATCATTCCCAGGACCAGAACACTTCAGTAATTATAACCGATAATAGGATTGTCAATCCCGCATCATTTGCTAACTTGTTCAACAGCAATGAATACGCGTAAAGATAAATATAAATAAAAAATAAATTTTACTTACCTTAATGTATGGCTTTAGCATTTTAATTATTGCTCGACATGTTTCTATAACGATTCGCCCAAGGCTCTGGGGAGAAATTCCTGTTAAGAATTTCAGGTCTTCATAACT